>CM060859.1:2065426-2319454 GCA_030737845.1 Acorus calamus | reverse complement strand
TCCGGTTTTTGTTTGGGAGGCATCATTTATCTTTCATATGAAGCTCCAACCTTCCCTTTCTCAAAAAAAAATCATGTAAGTTACCTTAGAGAATATCATTTATGGAGTTTGATTTTTCTGTAGTGATCTATTGTTCAATCCATCTATCCTTGATTTTGACAGTTTGATTATTATAAATTTGCAGCACAGGCTACTAAAACCGTCCATGCATTTTCCTAATATCATAGAGCCACTCTCTACTTTAATATAAAACCTTAGTGTAAATAAAATCAACCATCTCCACATAGCACCATGATACGACCCACACAGGGTTGGCTCTTCGAGATTCATGGGTTTGTTCTCCACTTTGGGTTCGGAACCCTATGTAAGGCTTACTTGATGTACAGGTTTTCGGGGTTGATCCTGCACATCTGGGGTTTTCCAACTAATGTTTAATGTTCCTTGATGTCACCAAAAACTATCTAAAACATCTTAGCTGCTTTAGCCTCAACATATGCAAATTTATTGACCAATTGAGTTCTCTCCTAATGCTCATCTGGTTTAACATATTCATAAATTTTTCCCTTAGAAATGAGTATAGATGAACTTCATATATCTAAATTGAAATGCTGGTGAAACAAAACTGGAGTGCAGATGGAGCCAGCCAATTCTACTTGCATGGGGAATATCAGACAAATATCTACCTCAGTCTGAAGCAGAGAAATTCCAGAAAGGAAACTCCAGTCTTGTGAAACTTAAGTTGATAGAAGGTGCTGGTCATATGCCACAGGAGGACTGGTACATACAGGCGTTATCATTTCATGTCTCTCTTGTGTTTTGTGATTGCTTGATACACTTTTTATGAAGCCAACTTGTTCGGTTTATTTAAACCAGTTTCATCCACCATGTTAACCAATATTCATTGCCATGAACAGGCCAGAGAAGGTTGTTGAAGCTTTAAGAGTGTTCATTTAAAGAATTGTATTCGGATCTATTTTTGTTTCGAAGCAGTTGCTGCACTGATGGTAGGTAATACCTTGAAGAAAAAAAAAGTTTCATTACATTCATTAAAGTTCAGTCTGATTAATTTTTCTTCTGAAGTACAATTCATGAGACCATGTCTACCTCTAGTATTTTTTTTCTTCTGATTTGCAGAACTTCTGCAGTTCATCCTCGTACAACAGTCAAGGTCATGAACAATATGAGAAATTCAGGATAGTTGGATCGTCATATTTTTAGGCCGATTTCACGGTAAGTGAAACCAAACCGTTGGAATTTCCAAAGCAATATCTACTATAATTTAAATGGCTGCTTTTAATTTCTGTAATAAAATTTATTATGTGATTGTAACTGGTGCTTCTATTTACTTACCCTTTCAGGACACCCAGTTCCACTTAATTCATTGTGTTGGCTAATGAATCTCTCTCTCTCTCTCTCTCTCTCTCTCTCTCTCTCTATTATGTCAAAAAAAAATGCAGGAACTTTTATGGGATTGTGTGGACTCTTCTGCCTGGAAGGAAGTAGCAGTTAATTTGTATATGAAAAAAAAACTGCTACTTGTAAACCTTTTTTGTTTGGTTGTTTGTTTGTGTGTGTGTATAAGTGTGTTTGTGTGAGATGCCCCTATAAAATTTAATAAATGTTTCAAAATCTATTCAAAAGATCCATCATCTAATTTCTTTTTCTTTTTCTTTTTTTGTGACAAGGGATCCATCATCTAATTCATGTTGGGATATTTAATTCTTACTGTACCTAGGTTAAAAAAAAACAGGCCATGTTATTCAATCATGCATCATGAAGGTGATATGTGGTACTGGTAAGTGGCATGAAAGTATATGCTGTTGAAACTAGATCTTGATGGGGAATTATTAATGGCAAATCATGCATGGAAGATTAGCTAATTATATTCCTTGTTGGAGGAAATGATAGATGTTAAAATTTGACTCTCAAGGTTTCTGATTTTCTATGAGCCGTTTAAGTGTTTGGATAAATAAGTTAGATTCTTTAGAAACTAAAATTTGCAAATCATCACATATAAAAATTCACAAAATTATGCACTCAGATATATGTATTTTTCTGTTTTTAAAATTCCTACAAGAATATTCCAAGTTTTATCATAATGGGCAAAAAATGCTAATATTTGGTGTAAATTTCAACCTTCATTTTAAGGGACAAAAAAAATTACACTATTCATCGTTCACCTTTATACGGCCAACAATACCAGAATAATCTTGTGATTATTTTTTATTTCTAGTCCTAGGTCTCACCTATTCCAATCCACTCCGTGTGGAGGACAACAGAATAAATTAGCTACACAGTTATTAAAGCAGCAAGAACAGAACAGAGAGACATGTTCCATAAAACCCAGCTTTGAAAAATCAAATTCCATATACAGTGGGTTCAACTCACAACTATCAATTGCACTCAGAAGAAAGTAATAATACAATGATTGATATTTTTCACAGAGCATTTATTAAACAAGTGAGAATATAGAATCACATGAAGAATCCATCTCGCTAATACCACACAAATTCAAATCAAGGGCTCAAATATGTGACACGTATAACAGTTTTTATATATAAAACCTGGACAAAAACACAACAATCAAATTTACCAGACCGATCATCTTAGACACGAGGGAAGTGTGACCCCATGGCACACAAATGCGAGCACAATGTAGATGATGATCAGGAGGAGGACGATCAACATGATCCTGCAAATGTGTCATACACAAGTGAAAAAGCCTCAGCACTATATTTGATACAGCCAAATTTAATGTTCCTCACTAAGTACATGATTTTAGATCATATCTCTCTATTTGGTAAGATGGAGTAGGTGTTGCTAGATCTTCAGCATCAACATTGGGAAAAGATAAATTTAGAGATATTTAAAAAGTGGTTTAGATTTACATACATTAGCTTCACATTCCTCCACCAGACAGTACTCCTGAAACGGCGGGCTTGCTTCCTAAAACGCAATGTATTCCCTTGCATATGTGCGGTTTTATCAACCAGAAGTTCCAATCGATCTCCTCTATCTAAAACTTTATCAATATTTTCTATCATGACATTGCGCACCTGTTGAATTAACCATCAAATAAATTATTTGAAAACATTAAGCAACTGTATAGGCATACAGAAAAAGAGAGGGAAAAAAACAAAAAATAGCAAGGTTAATATAAACAAAAATATTCAATATATAGTTACCAAAAAAAAAAAAAATCAGTGCGAAAAATAAGTGGTATGTACAACAGCAGTGTTGATAATGTCTGTAATTCTACCTTTGTATTGAACACTTCTAATCGGAAGCCTTTTCCAGAAGTGACAGATGGGCACGTAGAAGACAACAACAAAAAAAATGTTTCTAAAGGGGCATGGTGAATTCAAGCTAAGGTGGAGATTTGTAATGATGGGGCCTTGAATTCTACATTTGCGGCCCTGAATTCTACACTTGCAGTGGACATTTTGCATAGAAGACCTTTTACAAAGGTGGAGGCCCAATATCTAATAATTGATCAAGTCAATATCAAATTATCTACAGGGATTCAAAGCCACTAATTCTTGCTACTAATGCACTTACAAGATTAACTCTACCATTGTCTTGATCATTGAACCTCTGGATCCATCAATCTCTTATTGACTGTAATATTGCTATAAGTGATCGTTCCGTTATCATTTTCTCGGCCCAACCATCCTCAATGTCCAGTTTCATGAAATCCATTCATCTGCCACTTACCGCATATAACTTGTTACCATCATTAACAACATCCATAAATAAGAACATCTATTTACAAATGCTTTTTACATATGCTCTTCACATAATTATGTCTAAATCAACTCTCATCAACATTATCGCCAATATTTTTCTATCTTCGGTATGGCAAGATTCTCCATCTTCATAACAAAGTTTATCCTAAAAGGTAAGATGAGATCATTGGCATCTGATCAGCCGGCGATTCTTCCACGAGGAATTATCTTGTATTCCTATTCCACCATATTTAGTGTTTGCTTTCCTTGTCCCAATCTGATCCTCTTTAAAGTCACATTCACTTCTTGAAACCTCCAGCTACGAGAAACATTCCTTGAAGTCTCTGATCCTCTTTAAAGTCACATTCACTTCTTGAAACCTCCAGCTACGAGAAACATTCCTTGAAGTCTTGCAGAAGTGTGAACTCAACCTTTCAATTTTGGATTTTATTATTTACTGGGAATGCACATGTACAATTAAGCCAACTCTTTTTTTTATATAATATAAAGATGGGAGTACCACCTGAATTTTATTATATGTCAGATGAATACTCTACAATTCAGGTACTCAATGAAGCACCTTCAAAAGATGAATTTTCTATACAACTCATTGGCCTTATTAAAACTGTTATGTCTGTTAAAATCTCAACAGTCAAATAAAAGTTACTCACTTCATCTAGGCTACCCTTTGTGTGCAGCAGTTCATACAAAACTCTTTAAAGTCATTACTTACGTCGCTTGTGTCAAAGCCCTGTGGTGATAATCGCATAGAGTCTGCATTAAGATTATTTTACAAGAACAAATTAACACCATAATGTGCATTTTAAAGCAGAAAACAGCAGAGACACTATATTGATGAGTTATAAAAATAACACATCAAACGTATTTTTGTAATGTTACAATGGTAAATAAGGAATCATGATGATGCAATTTGCTGGGAGCATGGATTCAAACAGAACAGCTGATTGATCATACAAATAAGAATGAAAATAGAATGAAGTGTATAGTTACTATGAAAAGGTTTAGCATACAATATAATTCACAAGTATTTGGAGCCTACCTGATTCATTTCACCTCTTATGCGATTTATCCTATCTGCATTAGGGTCACTCGAATAATATTCCATCTGTTGGCTCAAAATCCTAGAAAATTCATCATTCATGGCATAAGCAAGGGCTGTATGACAAGCACGCCCATACGCCTTCACAAATCTCCCATGGATATCCTCAAGGAATGCAAAGGGTATCCTCCCTAAACGCCGGTTTAATACAACAGTGAAAATTTTGAAGCAGAGAATATGAAGGAAACAAGACTAAAGAGCTACTTTCAAGACAAACAAAATTGATACTAATCAATAAATTACTTTAGTTACAGGATATAAAAACTGCCCTCTCCAGTTTGTTCGTTCATAATATGATTCAACATCACTTTTCCAAGGTTAACTGATTTTAGATTAATGCAGTTGTTTGCTCATAACTATGAATCAACATCACTTTTCCAGAGTTAACTGATGTTAGATTAATGTAGTTGTTCGAACAATAACTGAATAACAGCCATCAATCAAACTAACTCTGAGTTCCTCAACGTTGTAGCATACACTTCACATGGTAATGGACTGCAAAAACCTCAAATGAGAGGTGCTATATATCTGCCTGAATTACATGAAAATTTAAAATATCAAGGAAAACTAACAAAAAAACAATTCAGAACAATTTAAATTTTTGTTTTCATGAAAACAAGGAAATCATTAGATTACGTAATGCCTTGATTAAAAGTAATAGCAAAGCATCCAAATGATCCAAAAGTTCTAAGTTATTTATCCAATTTTGGTCCTTGGTTGCAGTAAGTCCTCCTAGTTCTCTACCAGCTCTGACTTCAATTCATGATCCTCAATGTCAAACCTGCTCCCACTCCAGAGGGAGTTCCTTACTCGAGTTTTCGATATGGATGTTCTCTTGTTCCAATTCTGTTTTTCACTCCCACTATCTCTCAAAGTAGATGCAAACAGGGTTCAAAATGTCGGTTTTAATGTCCATGTTGGAACCCAGATTGAAGGACATTGCCAACATGTCGTTTACATCAAGGAAACAATGTTTCTTTTTTAAAAAAAGCTAAAACTAAAAAATAAAACTCAGCTAAAATGGACTTGAATATAATTTTTCTAACATTTTATAAATTTTCAATATCAACATGCACATTTTTACCCAGCCACAATTTCTGCCAAATTTTGTTAAGTAACTCGCATGCAGCAGCAAGATATGTCTCATGCATCACTTCCAAGAAGTTGCTTTCTGTATTCTTATCATTGCCACACATGAGATTTAGGAAATCTTAAACGTCAAAAAAAAAGATAAATAAAAAAAAAGATCACAATAGGTAAAACTTCAACAAGCCTTGTCATATAAACAGAATTAGCAATAAATTTGAAGGGGAAATAGGTAACTTTAAGCATTCACTATCCCATTCAGGATTCACCCACTTCCATTATATCCTCCCTTTCTTTAAACTGCAAGTACCCAAAAAGTTTAACTTGTCTAAACATAAAAATCGATCTCCCAAATAAAAAACTCCCCGCAAAATGCATCTGATGTAAAAGGCGAAACCAGAAATGAGTATTTTTTTTTTCGATTGGTGAAATGAGTATATTGTTGGGTTGATGTCTTGCATTTTGCTGATTGAACACTAAGTAATAATCACACACAAAGGAGGACAGTACACTTACCCAATTATGCACTTTTAATGCCAGTCTTGTAATTTCTATGTTATATGTGAGGCATCATGGTAATATATCTGAGTTGTGTATATAAATTTTTCTATGAGTTAGGCATTCTAGTACTATTGTGAGATGATATACGATCACTCCCAGTGTTGTGAAAGGTCACAGAGTCCATAATCCAGAAAAATCAATTCCTTCTCCATTGACGCAGGCAATCTTTAACCGAACCACCAAAATCTCATCTCACGTGGTTTGTGTGATTGCTTATTCCATTCTCTTCTTTTTTTTCAAACATGAATTCCAATTAACCTCTGTTTCAAAATGATCATAACCTATCCGTCCCTTCTTTTTAACAATCAATACCAATTCAATCACAAAAAACTCAAAACAGAAACATTTCAAAGAGAGGGGACGAGAGAAGATACAGAACTGCCGGAGGATTCGTCGGCCATGCAGAGGACGGTGAGACCGTCGGTCCTCTTGACGTGGAAGACGTATCGGTCCTGCGAGTACGACAGGTGGCTGTCGTTGCTCCCGGAGGGGATCTTCTCCAGTATCTGCTTAGCGATGGCGCCGGCGTTCGTCGCCGACGCGTTGAACTCCGCCAGGACCACCGTCCCCCTCGCCACCAAAGAGTACAGAATCGTCATCTCAGATCGATCGCTCTCTCTCTCTCTCTCTCCCCAAGTCACGAAACCCTAGAACGATCGAATTTTATTTTATCTCCAATGGGGGATCTTCCTCAAATTGGAGGGGTTGGTTCAATTATGGGTTTCGAATATTTTGTTCAGCTTTCAATTAAATAAATAAATAGGGACATATGCATATAGCCCCTTGAAAGTTTCGCTATATCGATTTCATCCCCAATTTTGTTTTGAAAATCAATATAACCCCCTGATATTTACCCTAGTTAAGGAAATAACACATTGAGTTAAATTTCTGGATTTATAAAGAATATTAACCCCCTAATTTTTCTAACAAAATTGAAAAAGACCCTGCATGACAAAAAAAAAAAAAAAACAACTTTCAAGCTATATGGGAGAGTGATAGGGTTAAAATTATAATTCAATCATGTATAGCTAAGTTAACTACATTCTGATTTTAAGGTGTTAACGGTAGACAGATCAAGTTAAGCTAAACAATCAGGGGGTTATATGGATTTTCATAAAAGAGAGGGGGTGATATGGATATCAGCTAACTTATAGGGGGCTATATGCATTTTTCTCAGATAAATAATAGGCTGATGTATTGGGTATTTATAGGCTTATCGGGTGATAAGGATATTATATTAATAATGAAGTCAGAGTTTTATGAATGCGTGGCATACGAATATTATATCAATATAAAAATAAAAATGTTACGCCACAAGTAACAAAACTTTTCTAACGAGACATGTATAATTTTGTCTCTAGTTTGATTAATGACTTAAGCTATCCCGAAATAAATAATTATTTCAATGTAGATATGAAATAAATTATTTTTGTTTGGATATGTTTAAATTATTCTAGTTAAAAATTTTAATAATAAATTTTTGTTGTTTGATTAATCATGAATGATTGTTGGATAAAATATGAATAAGATGTGGATAATGATTTGATATGTTGCCCCCCCCCCCCTTTATAAGAAGTGATGACAAATGATTTGATACGTGAGCCCCTCTAATACTAGTGGAATAAATTAGGTGAAACGTACAATATAAATATCAATTTATTTTCGCTTATTCTTCAAAGCTATATCCTACTTTCAAACAAACATGTTTTTAGGCTTATTTTCTCTTATTTCATCCTTTTTCCTCATATTCCTTTACTCAAACAGAATATTATAGGATATGAAATATATACTCAAATGAATTACATTCATAATTGATTCCAGACGGATATTTTTTAATTGAATTTTAGTTGGATTTTATTTTTAAAAAGTCTACAAGATAGTTTTATATTAAAAAATATGATCCATTAAGAGTAGTTTTGAAAGAATTGGTTATTTTAATCAATATAATTAACAACAGAAGCTGTTTTCAAAAATTGGTTTTAAATGCCACCTTAGCCAAACTCTTCACTTCCAATGAATAAGAAACAAACAGCATGTCAGATGTCAGTATCTTCTCCTCTTGCAGAATTGGTAGACCAAATTAAACAAAATCAGTGAATCAGTGATGGCACAGCTCATAAAAATAGCAATGGACCATGCCGAGTTATTGACTTTATGCATGTTGGGAGCAAATCAAGCATAGCATGCTGTGTTAGTCCCACACATGTCCATACATTCACTTTTTTTATTTTCTTATTTTTTTCTTCTTGTCGCCAAGCTTGCATCTGATTGGATCTGTCAATTCAAATGGAATGTCAAAATTGTTCACTGTTGATTGAAATTTGAAATTGTTTTGAGAACTTTTTTTCCTATTAGATGGAAATTTCCAATAGGATTGTATGTGTATATCCTTAGAGGTGACACTAGTACTAGGCCCCCTCTTGGAACTAATTAGTAATTGCTTTTTAATAAAAAAAATGTCTTTACAAAAAAGAAAATGATATGTCTAACCTTTATATAATTTCATTTGCAGTCAACACCGTTTTTTATTTTTAATTGCATTCTTTTAATAAAGTGCATATTGTTATATGAGATAAAATATATATTGAGATACACCAATATATTTTTTCTCCTTGAATAAATAATTTTTTATTTCATACACTGATAAAACTCATATACTATAATAATGCAGTATGGGGCTATAAAATAAACTTTTTTGATGAACCGATGATGAAGGTTTTTCAAACTGTCAAGTTTTTATAGCATTTTAGCGATGGTTTTAGAAACCGTGGAAGGTTGTCATAAAATACTTGCAAGAGATTGTACATGTGGGAGTAATAAGTCTTTGATGGTTTTCAGTTACCACAGTTAAGAAATCATTTACGATGGTTTTTAATTATCGCCGCTAATATTTAGTTTGCGATCAAAAGTCTTTTGCGACGAAATTATTTCCCATAAAATAAATATTTTGAATTGATTATTATATAGAGATTTTTGTGGCCAAATGCCCTCAACCAATTTTTTCATACAACTATTTTCAATCAGTTTTTTTTTCTCAATAAATGTTGTTTTGTTAAACTTACAACATATAAAAATCAAAATCTAAAAAAATCTTAAATTTAAAATAATTCAAATCCGTTTGGTTTCATCGATTGAGAGTAAAATAAATTATAGGGACATAGAAACATTTTTTTTCTCTATAAAGGTCAAATAGGACGACACAGTTTCTACATACAGTCAAATTAATGAAAGAAATGAATTATTGAAGTAGATTAGATTGGATTGTTTTTAGGATTATCAACATAACTAGCTAGTTAATATACTTATATTTATATATTGAATAATATTTGTTAGAATTTAAGTGATAGACTTATAGACGAACAATAAATGAATAATATGTTAGCATGATATTAACATAGACTCTTCACGTAAGTCTGTCAATTATCTGAAAAAAATCTGAATTCATACCTGAAAAATCAGAATTATCTGATATTTGAAGATCTGGAGTGCAGATATGGATATCAATCTATCCGATCCGAAAAATATTCATATCCGATATATACTATAAAAATATATATATTTGTATTATATATTGTTCATATTGTTATCTTGTATAATTAATCATAATGATAATATATTATAATACTATAAAATTTTTAATGTATAATATCTAAAATAGATAATAAGCCTTAAAATATCAATTTTAATTTTGATATCTCTCTAAAATATTACTTGATTATCCAAAATAATGTTAATATTCAAACATGTCAATCATCCGAAAAATATTCATATTTGATCCATATATGAAGGGATCTAAATCTGAAAATTAATATCCATATCCGAAAGTTATGATATAGATATTAGCATATTAGCCTCACCCTCACTCAGTTCACCCTGCCAGGGGTTCTCACAATCCCAGTTCATGCGAGAAGGACACGTGTCTCGAGGAATGACAATTGTTCTCTTATAATGAGTGGATATGTCTCTTTGTTTAATAGAAACTGTTTTAATTGAATTTTGATGAAAAATGGGAAGGATCCTTGTGTTTTAAATATGAAATTTTTAGTCATGTGTTACCTCATTATTGGAGTATGATAAAAATTGATAATATCTAGACTGGATTCCAATTATTTTTTTATAATAAAGTTTGGGCATCCGTAATCTATTTCATATCTGCGCCTCTCTTTCCAACCCACAATAAAATTCAGACCAACTCAAATGAGTTTGCACTATGAGAATTTCTAAAAGCCTATTGTACTTATCTGCCATTTGCCAACACTACCAAGAGTATAATGTACTGTAAGTTATGTGATGTTTGATATCTAGCTGTTGTAGGAATGGATTTGGTTTCGTCCCTTTTTTCTGTATTTTATTATTGGGGGAGCAATTGAAATAAAATTTTACTCATTGGTTCTTTTTTCTCTCTCTTTATTTTTTTTATTTTTTTTGGTTGAGACCTGTACTTTTATTTATTTATTTAGCGGTTAAGATACCTCAGCATTTGAAAGAAAAACGAGCTTGTATTAAGTATATATGGTTTTTATAAAAATAAAATTTTTTAAAATTATCCAAACTCATTTTTAAATATTGTCTAATTAATTAACTATCTAAATTCAGACAGAATGACTATGAAGATGTTGAAGTGACTTTGAAGAGATATATATGATAGTACCTAAGGTGATGAGACTAATGTTTTAATTAATTAGATGCTGTGAATTGAGATGAAACTTTAGGGCTTCGGATTGATCATTTGGACTTAAGATCATTTTTCACATACACAAACCATTGAGGTCTTATAATTTTTGTAATATGCCATGATGTTAATAGATAAACCAAAATTGTTGGACAAAACTAATAATCCAAAAATCTGCATTAATTATATTCATCAGATAGATGACTGATTATATAATAATTTTGATAAATCTCTTCCTACTATGGAACCTAGCAATAATTTAGGGGAAAAAATTCAATAACAAATATAAAGGATAGCGTATGAATCGATGGTCTACATTGTTGAAAAGTATATTTGCAAATTAAAGTAGTAAAATAAAAGAAAAAAATACACAATCATACGATGAGAGTATATTTTAAAACAAAATTTGTAAAATTTATGTTTTTAATAACCATTTATGAAAATTCTCAAGCCGCCACTTCTTACATTACAATGGAAAAGAAAGAAAATTCTTTATTATTTTTCTAGATTACAAACTCATACAGGACTTAATTATAGTTCAAACTTCTTTGTTTATGTTTACATGTTGCATAAGTTTCAATTTTTTTTCAAGTAATTCTATAATAACAAGGACATTCATTTTTATAAAACAAAATGAATTACACTTGACTTAATATATTCTATACGCTTTCCGTCACAAAGTATGTATTGATACAATAGAGTATATACTAAAACAAATGGGTGTATTCGATTAATTTTTTAATAAGGTACATTACAATTTTTTAGTTTTTTGCTTCTCTGGGAATTAAGTTGGTGAGAGTTACAGTAAAAAAAATTCCATTAATACCAGTCAAACATATGGATAGCTGGTAACAATATCATCAATACCTACTAATGTGATAAAAATCCAACATGACACATCAGCTTAATGTAACACAAAGAAAGTGGCCTAAACAGTAAAATATGACTTCTAATAAATTATGAGCATATTTATATTTAACCTATTTTACAGCTCCATTACAACTTCATATACCTCTCTACTTACCTGCAGTTGACTTAATGTGACAAGCTGTATGTATATACCTCATTAAAAAAAATTCACACATTCTATAAATGAAACTATAGTCTAAATTTTATCATTTTTTTATAAAAATGCATCATCATCACCGGAAAAAACAGATATATATTATTTTCAAAGAAAAAATAAAAGACTATATTTATCATTAATTTATGTACTAATCAGGACAAGAAAGAACCCATGCTTGTTGGAATGCATGATGACAAATTAAACCAAGGTTCACGTGATATTTGTCCATTGTGTTTTTTTATTTGAGGTACAAAATGATTCATCAACCTCACCAGTCAACCATGGGATTCTCGTGACCCCAATCTGTTCTTCTGAGATCCTCTCCTCTCTTTTTGTGTTCATCATCATATTTTTTTTCCTCTCTTAAAACACTGGTAAACATAATTTTTTTAATGCAATTCCAGGTGTATTTTTATTTTATTTTCTTAAATAAAATGTAAGTTTTTATTCTTTTATGTCCTGTTTGGGAAGCGGAATAGTCGGGTATAAGGATAGTATAAGGGTGGTATAAGAATGGATAAGGAAAATGGTTGTTTGTTTGCAGAGTATAACTTGGTATTACTAAGCCAGTTTAAACGAGTATAAGAAAGTATAACAATTCTAAGTAACCCTAGGATAAGTTATACTCACTTTATCTATTCTCATGGGCCCACATGTCAAATCAATTTTTTACATCTTATTACATCAAATCAATTATCAACACTTCTTATACATCAAATGACACACATGTCAAATCAACTTTTTTACACTTTATTTATATTTTATTCTTTATCAACCAAACAACTCAACTTTTATTCTTACGTTTTCCAATGAGAATAAAAAAATTACAACCAAACAGAAAATCTCTTATTCATGTAGATTTGTTATTTATACTGGCATAGTTATCTATCAAGAATAACTCAATTCCACTATCCAAACGGGGACTTAAATAAAAGAGTATATACAATTTATTAGATTATATAATTTTATATTTATAAAAATGCATTATACAATTTTTAAATAAATCAAAATATTATGTTTTCATTTCTTTGGTATTGTTGGGGTTGTTCATCAATCATAATATTGCATCATTAACCCATAGATCTGCTGTATATTGCATCATAATATTGTTGTATGAATAGCTATTCAATTCAGGAGGGGTTACTTTTCATTAACTGAAAAAAGAGTACAAGCCAGCAAAAGTAAGATCAGTGCTCAGGGCTAGCACCAATCTGTTAAAAAAAAAAACACCAAACCACACCCAAACGAGAGACAAGAACGGGGGACAAAGGAAGCATTTCAAGAAATGCTGATGGAACGGCTCTGCCACTTCACAGAGGCAGCCCCACGTCCAAAAGAGGCCCTTGGCTGTCTCACAAACCCTTTCTGCCGAAATACGGACACCACAGAACACCGCGTCGTTATTTGATGGTTTTTTTTTTCCGTTAACGAGTGCTCTTAAGACACTTGGTTAACACATATTAATTACTAACATTTTAGAGAATTCGAAAAATTAATTATGATGTGATTTATAAAAATGAAATGTTTTTTAAAATACCAACACCTCTGATTAATTTACCACATTTTTATCTTCTTGCCTCCCACACCCAATTTTTCTCTCAAATACACAATGTTTAAAATAAAAAGTGGTACAAGCATAAATGAGATATTTTCAAGAAAAATATCATATTTCTGTAAAAAAAAATGTACATACACCAAATAATGAAACAATTTTTTTTTTTTGTATATAAAGTCAATTTTTTATATATATTATTTGTGAGTATTTTATTGAGGGTGTTGTTGGTATTTTAAAAAATCTTTCATTTTTTTAAACCTATATATATCATAATTAATTTATTGGATTGTTTAAAAAATTAATAATTAATATGAGTTAATCAATGCCTGAAGGCACTCGTTAACAAAACCCTTATTTCAAACCTACCAAGAAAAAAAAAATTTGGATGGAGCCGTGGAGGGGTGGGTTTGAAAAATTGAACGAGGGGATGGAAGGAGAAAGAGAAAGAAAGAAGTGTGGTGACAGAGGTGGTGACAAGGATGGCCGGAGGACACTATTGAGGGGGCAGGTAAAGAGAAAGAGAAAGGAAGAGAGAGAAGGAGAAAGAGGGAGAGGAAGAGTCGCACCACTCCACCTGGACGACCCTCCATCCTATCCCCTGGCTCTAACTCGCCCCTTTTTTTGGTGTTCTCCAGCCACCACCTTCCTATCTCTCTCTCTCTCTCTCTCTCTTACTCTTTCCCTTCCATCCTCTCTCTCTCTCTCTCTCTCACCTTTTCAAACCCACCACCTTTTTTTGTGGTGGGTTTGAAATAAAAGGTAAGAGGAATAACCCCTCCCCAATTGAATAAATAAGCAAATCTACAGGTTAATTGAAAGATGCAATAGCAGGTAAATGTGACACGCCCATAGTTTTTTTTTTAATTTTCTGGGTGAGGAGAAACACCTACACATGCGCCATAGCACAAAGAAACAAAGAATCAATCCTTTGGGCCCTTTCAACATAAACTCCAGCATGTTCCACTATGTGAACATATACACTATTATTGAAAAAAAACATATAAAAAAAACACACACACATGCATTCAATTCGTGAAGTGTGTACGTACATAAAAAAAAATAGTATGTATAACCTAACACTTCTGATTTTCATGCCTAAATTCAGTTGTGTAACATGATCAAACGAATTTGTCATGCACAAACCTGAAAAATGGAGCACAAAATAACTCATACCAAAATCAAGCCTAATGTCCGGATGATGCAACACACATGAAAACACAGACCTAAATGTAAAGAAAATAACCTGTATACAAGTCGGATCCACTTAGCCAGACATCAACCAATCAACCCTATTATATTATTATGTACATCAAAATTTAGGGTAACCAATTGAGAAGAAAAAAAAAACTTGATGATTCATATGAGAAAAATAACCTTTCCCTTGAAACAAACAGATGTTGTGAATGGAAATAGAACCTTTGCATTTACTTTTACCTAAATGAATGAATTTTTCCAAACCTTTTGTTGCGGTTTGATATCATCTCTCCTACAACTTGGTGCTCCCCAGTGGTCATCTGCCATGCCACCAAGCCCTAAATTAAAAAGGGGTGAAGAAAAGAAAGGCTTATTCTAGGACGACGATGACGACAACTGATTCGCTGTGCGTATGTTACAGATGATCTACGATTTTCCTGGTCTACTAACTCTGGCCGAGAAGGGTCGGTCGGGGCACTGAACCCTACAAGAATCTGACATGGCTACAACGCTTCAACATGACAAGCACATCTTGTGTCTTCCCAAGAATGAGACTGATGTAAATCATAGCAAGCAATGCCCGTGTGTCGTTGGGAAGTGCTGACACTGCCTCTGTTGCAAACCGGTTGGCCTGCTCCAGATTGCCTTGCAGGACAGACATTGTTGAAAGGTTCACATAAAGCTCCCCCCGAGCCTCTTCCGGCTTAAGGAACACCATACCTTGTTTCGCACAGTTTGATTCTTCATCCCCACCCTTCTCGATCCTCCAGTTGTCTCTATCTTCATCGCTGAAAGGCAACTCGACGTTGTTTCCGTCCAAAACATAGGCTGACAAATGCTCGGCAGCCTCCTTTGGCCGGTTCAGGCGACAGAGGGCCTCCGCAGCATACACGCGGCTCAAAAATATGTAAATTCTGGAACAGTCCGGCAGTTTCTGAAGTTCCATTGCGGCTGAGAGAGCTCTCAATGGATTTTCCAAGTTTAATTCCACATAGGCTAGATCCGCTAAGACGGCTTGCCTAATCATGTGGTTTTCCTTCCTCAACACGCCTTCATAAGCAGTGATGGAACTCTGAAAGAGATTATTTGGGCTCCCGCCTTTTGTTTCTTTAGAATCACCATTGGCATTGACCTGTGAAGATGCCAAAGTGACATTCGATCCCTTTGAATCTGCAATACCAACACCTGGGGACTTCAATTCAAAAGCATTCAATAGATGCAGCGCATTGAACAAACATTGTCGGGCAAAAGGTAGTGAGAGCCTGTATCGATCACCACTGCATATCACACCATCCTCTCCCATGGAAACCAATCGTCTATTTCTCGAGAGGGTATCTTCAACAACTAATTGCCGCCATTTGCCTACACCAATAACATGAACCTTTATTTCATCACCTGAGGAGGCCCCACTTGATCTCAGAAGCCCCTTTTCCAATGCTAATAAACAGCATTCCGCAAACCGAAGCCACAGCAAAGGCCGATTGAAGAAAAATGAACTGGCCTTCTGGAAAAAGCGAGCACCAAGTAAAGGATTCCCACAGGCCAAAGATTGTAGACCGCAGTTGTACATGATGAGGAAAGACTTGTCCTGTGAAAAAGTTGAGTTTTTCTCCGATCGAAGTGCTGAGTTGTATTTGAGAGCCTTCAAGAAGTACACAGAAGAGATGTGGTGCTTCCCAAGCTGATGGTGTATGCACCCAAGATTATTGTTGAACATGCATGATATAAATGGTTCTGTTCGACTGCTGGATGTCATCAATAACTTAATAGCTTTACGGTGATTGTCACGAGCATACTCTAGCTGAGACTTCAGAAGCAATGCCTTGGAGGAGTCTCTTCCACGTGCAATGTTCATGGCTAACTTTACTTCGCGCTTTGCCGCCTTTAGATTCCTAGTAAGAAGCAAAAGCTGAACTTTGCAAAGCTGCAGCTTCAGCTTCAGATCAACAGCAGGTGGCCGCTCAGCCAATGTCCTTGAATCATTTGGGGATGAAAGCATGGTTCTTGCCAAGCTCTGACCCCCTATATCCAATGCCGAGAGCAAGGTTTCATAATCAAGTGTATCATCTGATAATGTTCTATCCAGAGAATTTTCTGAAGCATTTGTATTCGCATTTGCATCTGTAACATCTAAAGCTGCCAAATTATTCAGCACTGCAGGAACTTTGGGTGCTTGATTCACGGACTGGTGTTGCACAGTGTTTCCATTGTCTCCTTGATTGCTCATGAAGCCAACACTGGGTATCTTTTCAAGATACTGAATAACATCCTGAAATTCGAAGTAACAAACAGACATTTATAAGTAACAAAGAAAAATCATCCACCACAGTGGTAGCAACAATAAAATTATGTTTCTTTACATATATAATAAAAGGGCGAAAGAATCACAAAAAGAAGCAATAAACGACCTTGAACTAATTTGCCTCTGCACAATAGCATACACCATATATGCAAAATAAAGATTTTTGAGTTAAGAATAACAGAAAAGGAATAAATATATATATAATGCTACCAGAACAAAATGCGCAAGAAATAAAGGAACTTTTTCATAGAACAATTTTATTTTGCAATGGGTCCGAAAATTGTTTTCCTCTCCATATTCAAAATTCCGAGTGGCAGGCTAAGTGGGAGATTGTTTGCCGTGCTAAGAAAGATGGAGGAATGGGAATTCTTAATCTTCGTCTAATGAATAAGGCGCTATTAGGGAAATGACTATGGTGTATGATTTCTGATTTGGATTCTCTTTGGATTCGTCTCATTCGTGAGAAATATTATAAAGGATGTTCGAGATTGGAATTGGTCTCTCCACCTAGAGTTCCTCTATCAAAATTATAGAAAGATGTCCTTGAAAGTGTATTGGCAATTAATGAGGAAATCTTATTCCTTCCGGGGAATAGAGTTGCAATCAAATTTTGGAAAGATGCTTGGTTACAAGGTTTGTCTCCGGCCAATCTTTTCCCAATCCTTTATTGGGTGGCTTCAAACGTTGATGATTTGATATGTGATGCTTTCACATGTGGGGTGAATTCTATTATCTGGTTCCCTCGATTGCGTAGAGACCTTTCTGATGATGAGGCCACATAACTCTCTCGACTTCTTGCTTTACTTCAAGGTGTCGTATTAAATCTAGAAGAAGAAGAAGATGTGGTAGTATGGCGGATGGCTCCTCAAGTTGGTTTTTCGGTAAAGTCTTTATACAGAAAGCTTAACAAGGCGAATACCTATATTCCGACGGCTGAGTTTCAAAATCAGATCTGGGGTTCCCTAGCACCATTGAAGATAAGGGCATTATGTGGTTGGTTTCCCTCGATAAAGTTCTAACGAAGGTTAATTGCTCAAAATGGTATCCTGATATTGATGTCTCCTGCTATCTATGTGGGGGTGGGGTGCAGAGGAAAACATAGATCATTTATTCATTAGATGTTCATTTGTTGTACATATTTGGTCGCTGGTAGGTAATGCAATTGATTCTCCTTGTTGTTTCGATGACATTGAGGATATGTGGAAGTTTTTCAGGAAAAGAAGAAAGGAAGGTGACTGTAGTAGTCAAGCTAAATTCCAATAGCTCATTCCTCAAGCGGTTTGTTGGGGTATTTGATTGACAAGAAACGAAGGAATTTTTCAGAATAAAAGAGCATATTTGAAGAATACTTGGACTCATATCTCGTATTCGCTTAGAGATTGGTGAAAATGATCCTTCAAGTTCAAAATCCTTCATCTATTATGGGTTTATCTTGGTTTGCAAGGAGTTAATTATCTGTATTTAGTTCGAATTGGATCCTTTTCCTTTTCGAATAATAATTTGCTCTTTCTTTGTTTTTGGAGATCTCTCATCTCTCTTTGTTCGGGGGCTTTTTAATCAATAAAAACTCCTATCTAATTTCAAAAAAAAAAAATCAAAGACTTCCTCCAAATAATCAATTGAAAATGTGCATATTGAAACATATATTGAAAAAAGATCAAAATAGTAGAAGGAAAGTATGGCAAATAAGTAGGAAAAAATCTCAGTATTATGAGGATGATGATTCACTTATACAGTTTCCACAATCACTGGTCAATTACGGACATTTTATTTCAGAAGTATAATGGGGTTCATAATAAGCTCACATTTGGTCAAACTAGCATAATCATGTTCACAATCATGAAAGTAGATTTCAATACTTGTGAGGCAGAAACTTTCATCGAGAGATGCATAAACAACAAGTTTTACTGTATTCGAAGAAGTTTTTATCTCAAATTTTGGAAAGTCAACTTACTGCAGCTTTAGAAGCATCATGGGAAGCGAGCGCTACATCCAGTAAAAGAAGGCAAATATGAAGAGCTATTGTCTGCAAGAAACAAATGTATTAAATTGTAATTGAGACAGCAGACAACTTCAAAGATAACAATGAGCAAACATCAATACCTCTTCAATGGGTTCTATATTTTGATATAATGTTTCCAAAACTGACAATGCTTTTGCATAATCATGTAGATGGAAAAGGACAATTGCCTGTTATCATAAAATGAAAGTTACCATCGGACGAACTTAAGGAGTTCGGAGTTGCACACAAAATTGGAAAAATAAATCATCTTAGGATTTTCATGTCAAAGGAACATACAATGTTCAACTTCACAATAGACGTGTCATGTTCATCTGTGAAAGATATATTGGCACTGTTTGCAGTGAAAGGATGCAAGGTGGAAGCAGGCCCTTTGCATACTGAAACTGCATTATTTCCAAGGTTGCCGGCAACTTCAGTTTCTCCAGATGCATGACCAAGGTCTTCACTTCTCTTCTACACCACCATTATTTTTCAAAGTGTGAGCACACTATCAAGCAAGAGAAAATCAATTAACTCTACCAATATCATTACCATTTTAGATATTCATTTTCCAAACATATTGTTTCTTGAGTATCAACGTAATTCAAGTAGATAGTGCAAAGGATGCACAACATGCTAACTACAAGAATGGAAATTTAAACTTCCAGAACATAATGCAGATGCAAATATTTGATTTCAGCATAGTAACCATGACTAAAGGGGAATTTTTTATAAAAAAAAAAAGTAAAAAAAAATTCAATCATGAAGAAAATCAATGATGATTCTTGACCATACCAGAGTACCTACTTTCATTGGGGAACCACCCATGAGCACACCCCTTTCTTTTCTTCTCCCACAACTGATATTAGGTGCCTTAGGTGAAAGAAGCAACATCTTCAACTAATGGCTCCATTGATATTAAAAAAATCAATATGTACAAAGGCAAATATAAAATTTAAGATGGTCTACTTGCTCAAGAAGAAAAAAGATCTATGACCCTATCGACCTATCCCAAACAATGTGGAGATTTTACAGCTATTAAAAATTTGCACTAAACACACACATCCATGAACTCCACCAGTGCCTTGCACCTGTAAATCACTTCTACTAGTTGTTCCTAAGGGACGCCTAGTGCACTTTTTTTTTTTAATTTTGTGAGAAATCCACATTAACAAACTCATAGCATTATCATCCACCCAAAAATCTAGTTGCTTATTGAACGCCCAAAACTCCAATACATATTACAAAGTGATATTTATACTTTTTTCAATGTTATTGATATGCAATAAATGCATAACCCAAGAGGAAGGTGATAGAAGTGTGAAGGCAAAAATCTTTAAGACTTTTTGTTTGGCAATGACTTGGGCCTTGTGGATTTCCCAGAATCATTGTTTATTTCGCGAGACGCCTGTTGAAAATATATGGGAGATAATACAAAAATTAATTAATATATATGATATATAAGGCAACTTAATAGCTTATTAGTCAACTAAGGATTGATTAGAAAGACGGCTAGGTCTGAGCGTTGCGGATTAGGCCCGCCTAAGCCTAGGCAGGGGATTAATCGGGCCCTAGAAAAGATTTATACAACATTATAAGACATGTGGGAGTTCTTCTGAAAAAGGATTAAGAAGGGGATTGAAGCAAAAAGGAAAAATGCATTGGGATACCTCCTCACGCTGTGTTGGAATATTTGGCTATGTGGAACAAATGCATATTCCAAAAGAAAAGAATGTACATTGAAAACAAATGGACCGACAAGCTCACAACCACGAGACTTCTTCGGGTTTGGATCACCGTTCTCATTGAAGAAGCTTCTAGTTCTATCACGGTGGCCTTATGGAAAGGGTTGTAAAAGTACAACGAGTTTTTATCTTTACTCCCTTTTTCCCTTTTTTTTCATTTTGTATCTCTTTTTTAGAGACCTCATCTCCATTTTGATCGAGGGCAACATTTCTTTAACATGAAGCTCTAACTTTCTTTTAAACACGGAATACTCAACAGATAAGCTCACTTTAGAATTTAGATATCATCGTTCTCATTGAAGAAGCTTCTAGTTATATCATGGTGGCCTTATGGAAAGGGTTGTAAAAGTACAACGAGTTTTTATCTTTATTCCCCTTTTTTCCTTTTTTTTCATTTTGTATCTTTTTTTTAGAGACCTCATCTCCATTTTGATCGAGGGCAACATTTCTTTAACATGAAGCTCTAACTTTCTTTTAAAAAAAGTTGTCTACGGAAATACTCAACGGATCTTCTAGAGTGGTTAGAACCTTGTTGAGCGTGAATAACCACATGAAGCACCGGATCTTCAAAGGTGCGATGGCTCCCCAAATGAGGCTTTCAAACAGGTAATAAGAATGCTCTAAAGTGGTTCTTCTCAAGGTTCCTATAAATTGTGACACCATTGATAGGTTTAAGTTCAAGTTTATCTTTCACAAATTTGGACGTGTAAAGAATATGTTTAGAAAACACCAACATCCCACCTCTCTAGGCTCAGTGGTCAACCTACTACATCTTCCACGGTGTTTTTCTCCCACTACCCTAAAGCATAAGATCCTTCTAGAACATTTAATTAGTACCTCATGATCTAAATATTCTTAAAAGATCGTGAGGATTTTAAAAGTCGGTTTTGCGTGTCTACAATATTCAATATTAAACACCATGTATTTTCTGCTTGCCTTTCCCCTTTCAATTGCTCAAATTATTTCTAGTACCAAAGTCGCAGCAGAACAACATGAACAGAAACATTAAATTTGCTCTGTGTGTTAAAAGTAACACAGAAAAGATAGAACCATTTGGCACTCCTATTCAAGTACTGATTTCCAAATCATAAAAAAAAACATCAATCTTTAAACCTAGACTATGCCTAATATGATGAATAATACATTCATACAACTTACCTTGACCTTATTAAACACATCAAGCAGCTTCCAAGGATCAGAGCAACCATCACGAAAGCACTTTGAAACGGCAATGTTGTGAAGAACCTGCAATTGTTGCAAAATTCATACATAAAAGGGGTATTCAATTGCTGAAAAAAAATTGTACTCAGAGGACAAGTAAAAATAAAAGAGACAAAAAATTACTAACAGACCAAGCAGAAGGGTGAACAATATGAAAAATTCGCCCTATTAAAAGCCCTTCCATAGTTCATATTATGGCCAACTATATATAATTTGGAGCAACAAGAGACCCAATATCTGTGTCATTTTGAGCGTCTACCAGAGAGATGCCCATCCATTTGCCAAGAACTAGGCAGCTCCAACCCAAAACAATTATAGATTAAGATTAGAGCTATAACAAGCATTAAAACCATCAAGAGAATGAGACAATCTTAGACAATGTAAACAGTACACAGATCTAACAAGTTCCACTGAACTACCAGTCTACATTGGGTTTTACTTATGGCGAGATTCATATGGATAAGGATTGAATGTGCTGGGGAATGTTTTCCATTCAACCAGATTTTCCTAGTCCAACATTGCTCATAGTAGCAAACCAAGCTTTATTTAGCCTGTTAGCACCCCCTGCCTCCATTAAGAAGGTCAGACGATCAGTGCCAAACGTGCACAGGGGTGGACAACAATTTTTTTTTTTAAATATGCCCAAATAAGGAATCATAAAAAATTTATTTTAGAACCGGACATAAAAATAAATTTAAAAATTGCCATCACAAACTTTACTGACAATAATGAAGAAGCTTGGTGTTTGAAGAGGGCAGTTGGTAATCAGCGAGTAGAAGTAGGCGATGCAGTTTTAGGCCAGTAGCTCCCTCATCAACTGATCCTTTCTTCCTTCCATTTTCTAGAATTGTGCCCCAGTTTCATTAATGAAATTGAGGTAGGATTCCCACATGTTATAAAAACTAACGAGGAAACTTAATTTACTACAAAATTAAAAAGGCTAGCGCAATCTGGAACAAGTGAACCATACAAAAAAAACTACCTAGTTGTCATCTTGTAAATCTTCATTTTAATTTATAGGAGAGGTCAATCATCACCCAACACTAAGATTGATACGTGACTTCTATTTTTTCTTTTTTTGAATAAAGATAGGAAAACTCGTATTAGAAGTTGCCGCCCCTCAAACAAAATGGAGACAAGGAATCTCCAATAAGTAAATAGAAAAACCAAGAACATAAAGGCATTCAAGGTCTGTTCCAACTTCAGACACTAACATTGCATAAAAGATCATGTAGGGAATCTGCCGAAGTAGGCTCCAGATGATGGCTTGTTAGCAATTTTTCCAAACAAGCCTGAACATGCATTCCCTTCCCCCAACATTACTATCACCCAATGCCCATCATCCAGTAAATTTCCTTCCTCCTCCTCTTCCTAGTTTCTCCTTTTTTTTCTTGTTCCCTCCCTTCGGCCAATCAAACACATATCCTCCTTATTTTGGTAGGATCTTGTTTATGAAAAGGAGCCACATAAAACCCCTTATCTTCAACGGAGAGAGCGCACCCCAAATCAAATACTCGAACCAGGTCAAGAGGAGGTGAGGAAGTGGACCTTTATTAAGCCGCCGATATAAGGAGCGAACAGAGAAACCATTCCACGGGGACAATCTCCAAACAACCAAGTCCTCCTCTAAGTTAAGAGAGATCCTTTGTAGGCTCACAAGAAGTGAAATTAGTTCCTCCATTTCCTCATCGCTAAGATCACAACGAAGCCTTGGCAACCAAACAATAGCACTGACATCAAAAGTGAATGCATCACAAATAAGATCGTCCTCATCAAGCGCCACCCAGTATAGATTAGGAAATAGACGTGTTGGCAAGGAACCATCGAGCCACTCATCCTTCCAAAATCGGATTAACACACCATTCCCAGGAACAAGTTGGATGGCATGGAGACCTCAAGGTTGTCCAACTCCTTTTAAAATATTGGATTATAGTTCCTTATCCTTCACTATAATTTCTCTTCACATACTCCATTTTAAGCAATAAGGTGTTCTAATCAAATGATTAAAATGTCAAACTGTATTCTCCGAGTACATCCACAATAATTTGCTTCTATCCCTTGGTATGCTGGACGATGTTGGACGTTGTAATGTTCAGCACTATATAATGTATTTTGTAAGTATGAAAATAATAGGATACAAACAACTGACTTGCTCCATAACAACTGTTATTAGTAAGATAATACTCAATAAAAAGCTGCAACACCTCACTAACAACTCCATCCAAAAGTGCAAAAATTTTAAGAAATGGTAAAAGACAGTAAGATATTCACAAAGAAGATGCATTCATCCCATTCAAGGTAAGTTCAAACTCGCATCAGAAACACTTTCCTGAACTTCACAGATTTAAATCCTCTTCCTTTGTCTCTTTTTCTTGGCAGTACTGTTATTCGTTCAACAATTTTACCCAAAAAAACGACTTTGTCACTCAAATACTCAATTAGACACAAAAGTCTCCAATCATGGAGTGCAAAGAAGAGGATATATAAAAAAAAAATGATAGCTTTACAACATAAATCAAAGATTGAATAAGCATAGATAGAATCTTTTTTTTTAAGATAAACATAGATAGAATCTAAAAGTCAAATAAAAACACTAAAACAACAAAAAAAAAATGAAATACGACACATTTCAAGTAGATTAGTACACACAGAAGAGAGAAAAATCCGATCAGGCATACCTTGGGATCATCTTCCTTCTTCTGCAACAACTGGTTCAACACGTCGACGCACTCCCCGAACCGCCGAGACTGGAAGAGGAGCGACGCCTCCTTCGCGAGGGCCGCCGTGACGGAGATGATCCCCCCGTCGTTATTGTCCGCCGGGGGCGGAGACGCCGCCTGCGTCGGCTGCAGCCCGGACTCCCTGTTCGCAGGTGCCGACGGATCCCGCCCCTCCATTTCTCCAGATCGGATCGCCACGAACCGATTCAGTAAACAAAACGGAACCCTAGATAGACCTAGACGGCTAGACCTACAACGACACCGAACCCAAACGGACCGCTCTCTGCCTTAGCTGGGGGCATCTGGCTTCACGAGGAAATCTAGGGTTTCGATGTGACACGTGCGACGCGAGTGATGTGAATTCGATTGTGGGAGAGGAGAGAGAGAGAGGTCTCTTCTTTTTTTTAACGGGGATTCGCCTTCTTGAGATTGGTCTGTTTGAGAGTCTCTCTGTCGATCGATTTTTCCGTTTATGAAATCGTCTGTTATCGACTTCGATTTTGGATGTAATAATTATAGAAAGAGTTTTGAGTAAGCGTTTGGTTGCGCGATTGCAAAACTGATTCTGTAGGAATCTGCGATTACAAACCTGATTCTGCAGGAAGCTCACTTTCTCAGCTTTTTGAAATCGCAGCTTTTGGGCACTATTTACCTGCAATCGCTGGGTTTAAAACTGCGATTACAAAACTGTTTGGTTGCGCGATTGCAATCGCAGCTTCCTGTAATCGCAATCGCAGCGCAATCGCGCAACCAAACGCACCCGAACCACTCAAACATGCAATCTTTTATAAGATAATGTTATAATGCAACTTTTTTTTTTTTTAAATTTAACTCTAATGAATGGAATGAGTTCATTTACATTACAAATAAATAAATAAAAAGCAATAACGTATTATTACATATTTTATAAAGATAATGTCCTTGGAAAAATGAAAGAAAAAAATATATAATCTTTTCCATAAACAAAACCTCATAATTTTCCATCGCATCATTAGAAAATAAGTTTGAAAAAAATATTTTCACAGTTTTGTTATTAGTTTTGAAGAAGATTGATATATTAGATGTATAATTGTTTATAATCTGAAGTTGTACCATTTGAACACTTGAATACGAGTTTAGATTAAATATGATTAATGCAAAAACAGAATTTATAAACAATGTCTAAACTCATTTTAAATGTTGTCGTCGTTTTTTTTTAATTCCTTTTGTCTTGAGTTAATTTGTCAAAATGGATATTATGTAATATGTTCTTATTCGACATCATGAATAGAAACATGTTGCAATCTTATTTATAAATGATGTTTACATTCTAGATGATAAGATGACAGGGTCAGTATCACAAATTGTCTGAGAGTTGAGTTTGAATGAGGAGCGTTGATAATAGAGGAGTGATATTTATATGAGGGGGAGGGGGAGGAGGTCACGTCTTGGGTGGCAATGATCTCAAGTTCTCAACTATTACTCAGATATGGTATCACTTCCATTTTCTCTATTTAAAAAAAAAAGGTTTTTTTTTTTGTGATAAATGTTAGTTCTTTTTTTAATGAATTGCGGTAGCTAGTATGCTATTTATCATTTTTTAAAATCAATCACGAGTTTGTCACTTAGTTGGATAGTGTTGGTGGATTTAGAATGGGAGGATCACTTTCTAAGTTTACAGTCTCTCATGTATTCTTAGGGTGCGTTTGGTTGCGGGATTGTAAAACTCATTATGCAAAAATATAGGTTTTAAAACTGATTCTGCAAGAAACTCACACTCCCTAGCTTTTAGAAATCGCAACATTTGAACACTATTTATTAGAAATATATCTACAGGAAGCTGCTATAGTAAAATTGTTTTATTGTATGATTATAGATAGCAATTTTTTGTTAACGCAAAAGTTGCTTGATCATGCAACTAAGCACTGCCTTAGTATTTATTCATATCACTTTTCTTAATTTGCTTCCACGAGAGAGGATGTAAGGAGCAATGACACGCTTTTATTTCAAACTGAGATGTGGTGGTTGCATGTGTCCTGAGTTTTCATTGGCATATTAGCATTGTCCTGGACAGGTTTGCAACAAGGAGTGTGTATACACAGAGAAAGACTCAATCATTTTTACAATCTAAAACGTTGACCACGTATGTTTTTATTTATTTTTAAGTAATAAACATCATTTAATGAGAGACATATGCTTTGATGAAAAATGTATATCATTCAATTTCGAGTTAAATAAACTCATTTTTAATAAATGAAAAAAAAATCAACTATGTATATATCTCATTTAACGATGCATATGTTTCACTGGATTTATAACAATGTATATGAGACTACATTTTAAACTGTAAAAAAGACTGTGTAATTGCACCCATATTCACAAAGCATAGCATGCAACAACATCCTAATCCATATCTCATTATCTCGAGCGCTATTACACTCAGTTCTTTTTACTATCCAAAATGCAGTAATATATACAAAACATATGCATCGTTAAACTTTTTTTTACATTTTTTTAAAAAAAGTTAATTCAATTCAAAATAAATTTTTTTTAATAAAACATATAGATCGTTAAATGATGTTTATTTTCTTAAAACATAAAAACATACGAGGTATGTAAAAAGGACAGTATAACATTTTCCTATTATCTCACAACCGAATACGGGCCTATTTTGGGCCGGACCGATCCACGCAAAGCCCAAAAGTCTGATCCACGCACGTGCATAGTTTCTTCAACACGCCCTCCCTCAATTTTGGCGCGAATAGAGACATACATCGAAAGTCGAAACCCTCCTAACTCCATTTCACGGCGGATCTCCCACAAATCGATGAAATCCAGGCCCTCCTCCACCCCTCGAAACCCACCTCTGACAGATCCTTCGCGTACGAGAGCCTCCTCCGCCTCCAACAGGTCTCCGCCGACGACCCCTCCCTCGCCGCCCGGTCCCGTCTCCTCCTCCCTCTCGTCCTCTCCGACATCCGCAGCCACGACGAAGAGACGTAAACAGAAAACGCATCTCCTCAACAAAGATCCCCAATTTGATCGTCTTTCATCAATTCTTGATTCTGTTCTCTGTGTTGTTCGGCAGGTCTGCGCAGGCGCTCAAATGTCTGGGTTTCATGATTTATCACCCGATGCACGTCGCTTCCATTCCAGGTTCGGTGAAAAAAGATCGTCTTTTTGTGGGTGAATTGTAGACAAATCCTTATTTTTTGGGTTTTTTGGGGGGTTTTACAGAAATGGAGGCTCATTTGGTGGTGGAAGCTTTGGTGGAACTGATCACTACCACGAAAATGAAGGTTGGAATTGGAAAGCGTGTATTTTTTCTTTTCTTTTCTTCTGAGGTATCAAGAATTGGTGGGTTTTATGGTTTTGCAGGCTATCTGCAATTTGGCGGTCAGCAGCTGAATCCATTGTGTTTGGATTCGCGGTTGGATTCTGTGGTGGGGGCCATTGTTTACGCCCTTGATAATCCCTTTGGTTCGCTGTCCACAACTTTTGAGGCGATGCAGGTGTGTCTTCAGCTGTGAAACCTTTTTTTTTTTGTTTAAACGATACCTGAAATGCATTCTTTTTTTTGTATTTTTAGTGGATCATTCATTGGAAGATCTGAATCAAGTATCCATCCTGAATTATTGTGTCTTTCGTGCCACCTTTGTTCAGTATAATATGTAAAGTTGCGTTGTCAATCCCCACTGTCTCATTATTGTCTCGAAAAGTGAAAGTAGAACAAAATGTTTTTCATCTTTTCTCTAGTGGTATTCACTCTTTATTGAGCTTGATGAATATATTATTAAGGACAATTTTGCATAGGGAGGCCCCTAACAGATTTAGAGGTCATTCTGCAGTGATAAATTGAAAATATAAGAAACAAAAGATGGAAAAAAGAAGTCAGAAGTCTTCAGTTCAACAATTCAACTACATTTTATCTCTCACAGTGCATTTTTGGTTATTTTAGCTACTTATGGCTGCTGCTTTTGGAAGGCAACAATTCTATGTAGGATTTCAACTATTCTTTGCAGTCTGTTTAAGGTGATGTTTGCCACTGATTTTGCGTTTGAAAAATCTGCTTCCAAAATGACTGGTACCAAACACCATCAATGCAGTTTTAATATCTATTGCTGTTGGCCTTGACTTCTGCATGTAAGGGGCTAAAATCAGTGTTTCAAAAAGCTCGTGAAAGGGACTTTTCCTTTTTATTGTGTTTTTTTCCCAATAATTCTTAACAATTCAAATATGTGACTGCTTTTGCTTTGAATGCCTTAGGAAACCCAAACTACCACTTATAAGAAATCAGAGTTGGTACTAAATAGGGAAAATTTAGTAGCAAATCCTAAATTGGTAAGCAACGAATGATATTAGGCATTCTTAATGATTCAAACGCTAGCTAAGCTTTCTCTAACTTGGAGAGCATTGATTCTAAGCAGCATCTGAAAAGGAGGAAAGTGCTGTTTTTTTTTTTGAAAACAACAGCTGAGACATAGCTAATGGACCCAGCCGAATGCCTGGACCTGTTGATCCATGTGAAGGAGATTATTTATCTGTATTAGTTTGATTGTTGTGCTAAGCCATTGGCTTTCATATCTTTCAATTATGTCTATTTGGCAGGATGCTGTTGGGTGTTAATGTGAAAATAGGAGATTGTTATGTAATCATACTTTTAAGACTGATGTGAATTCGATGAGTAGAATAAATATGGAGAAGTCCTATAGCATGACATATTTTGGGATTTTAATATTTTTTGAAACTTCTATTGACAGGGATCTGACAGTTTTTTTCATTCTAACCCTCACTCAGCCTTGCCTCTTAACTTGCAATCAAATACTCAATTTCCATCACGGGGCACCTTAGTGCACAAATTTTAATAACTGGGGAACTCCTTAAAGCAAGAAATACTCTTACTCCTGGAGGTCTATATTTCTGAATTAGTTTTCATTTCAATTTCCAGCACAGACTATTCATCATGATATAACAGTTGTGGATTGATGAAGTTACCTTCTTGAAACTTGAACAACATTTCGACAGACTAGGTTAGCTTCCATATTGACTGTATATCTGCATTTTCTGTTTCTTGCAGAAACTATCTGGTCCTTTAGTGAACTGTCTGTCTTCCTCTGTTTGCAAAACAAGTAAAGTACAAAGATCAGAAACTGCCACTGAACTTCAAGTCCTTTGGATGTGTATTCTACAATGCTTGGAGAGGATTCAACCTCCTATCATCTTCGATTCTTCCCTCCTCGACATTCAAGCTCCACTTCTCCAAATAACTCTAGATCATCCAGACTCTTTGATATCTAATTCGACCATCGCATTCTGAACAACACGTATGGTAACTGTAGGGAGTTGCTCTAACCAGATTTCTAGTTCAGATCCTACAAAAACTGTTGAGGGAGGGAAGAATAAGCCCCCGGAAAGTGAATCACAATCCTTCGTCCGGGGAAACGACGAGTTCGTCACAGAATTATGTGGCAAGAGCAGCGCATAAGAGGGAATCAAAGTGCATTGAATTCACTTTGGACTATGAAAGCATTGATGCAACCACACATCAAATGGAGGTGAGTGGACTATGTTTTGGTAGGGATAAAATTGGTTTGATCTGTGATCGAATGGGTGAGCATCCGACAAAGAAAAGAGAGGTCAGGCAGTCAGAAACCATCTTAAAAATGATGAGAAGAACAAGGTGATTTCCTTTTGTCTGATAACAGCTGTACAGAATTGTGTCTGTTCCATCCTGAGAGCTATACTTTGGATGATTTGGAGTAGGTGCTCGTATAGTCATTCTTGTAGTCCCATTCACAGTTCACTTTCCCTGGCCTAGTATATGCTAAGGATACATTAATATTACTGGATTCAAAAGATAAAAAAGTATACATGCAATTCATTAAGTATATTTTTCATATTCTTTTGTAAAAGTAATATTTTATTAAACAAGTATTTATTTTCAAAAACAAGTTGAAGACTGTTAAAAGTTGCAGTGTGATTATTTCTCAACATTTTTCTTTGGAGACATGTTTTACAAAATAATTTTTTCATTATTGGCTCCATGGTGATTACTAAAATGTACAACTAATGTAAGACGTGTTATGATTGAGTTACAAATTTTTTTTTTGAAAAAGGTTGAACTTGTTTCTATCACTTCTATGAGTGTGCAGTAGATGGAGGATCTATAACGCTACCCCCACAATGTAATTCACTACACTTGAGAGTTGCATGCCGGGTTAACAAATATTGGGGTTTTTTTTTTATATATATACAAAGATTCTGATGAGCGATAAAATTTCTAACATACAGTTGTATTATGAAGGCGTGTACAAACATGGTGCAAAATGGTCTTTGACCACAAGTCCATGAAAATTAACCCAAAAGACTTTGGGACTCCCAAAGAAATGTGTTAAAATCAGGTCATTTGCCTTAATAATGTGATAAACTATTTTTACTCTTTAGTATTACAATTATACATCTAATAAAGATGTGAATTCTCAAACAGAGATGGTAAATTAAACGTTCCTATATAATTAAATGAGGAAAAAAGACCAAATATTACTAGAACTACAAAATTAATGTAATTCCTTGCAACAATTAATGACACAATAAGGAACACCATCATCTGATGTCCTCCAACAATTTGCAGGTTTAAAAAAAACTCTCAATTTAAGAATTGACATGTTCCTACTTTTCTTTAAAAAAATAATAATTTAAGAATTGACATAATTTTGGTGCTCCAATAATACAGACGGCAGGTCGAAAGAGTTAAAATTATGATCTCTTCACGACAGCAACTGCGAAGAATGGATGCTGACTGAATTCAAATGATACTCGGAGGGATGATCCATACGACCTCGCTTGGTTGATAACATTTACAGCTATCCGATTATGCTCGGCTACCTGCTCTATCTGACGGATCTCTGTCAATTTTTCTGTGTCCTCAGGAATACGACTTCTAAGCAACGTTGAGATCCTTTGAACATCTCTAAAGTAATTGTCTTTCATAACACCCTGCAATACACGAAGAGAGGTGCATAATTTGTTAAGGATCTTTGGGATATAAGAACAGAAAGCACATCAAAGGATGGAGCAAGTTCCCAAGCCTTGCAAGTAAGTTCTCAGGTGTCACTCTCATGTGAGGGAAACTACAAAATTTTCTACGGACGCTGATACACTCAATCCGTTTTGCAATCTCATTTACAGTCACCACATCACTAACGCATTATATGTCAATATATACTCTATTAAGGAAATATATGCATTTAATTCATATAAGTATGTATTTCACTCTTTTTCATATAAGAAAGTACTTCAATAGCCAAGTATATACTTTAAAAAAAATCAACACATATGCGGGCTGCAAAAGGGACTGCAAACATAAGGACTGAACGTAACATTTTCCTTTTACTTTAATGGGTCAGGCAGCTATAATGCATCACACTGCATTAACAGAACCAATGGCAAAGGGAGTGCATCCGAAGATTTTGTTCTCAGGCACTTGAAAGCAAGTGTTGAGGTGTCCACCTATAGTGAGGAAGCTTAGAGACTGAACTTCAATGGGGTGACAGTTGAAAAATTGGCAGAAGGCCATCACCCGGAGCACAGTCCCACTGGCCACTTTCAGGACTCGAATCCAGGATTTGGTCCTATTAGCCTGAGCACTATACTGAATTATAAACAACCAAACTAGTTCATGATAATAGCGAGTATCATATATTACTCACGGCATTTCGAGCAGGGGCTATCCATTCTTTAAACAAGTAATATGAAATGTGACTGGGAACATGGGCTCTCTGTAGAAGCTCAAAGTGTTGAATAAACCTCTGAAAAAAGAAACAAATTGGGGTAAGTAATTTGTCCTGCTCATTCTACATACAGTAATAATTATTAAGCCAGAATAAAACTGGGATTGGATTACCTCCTCCTCCGTGTTGAAAGCATTTGGTGGTTGGAAGGCCTTGTGTTCGTTACTGAGAGCTGCAAGCATCTAATGAAGATCTAATAGTTTAGTGGACGACATTAGGAAGCCCCCCGGAGATCATACATCATTTAGAACAAGCACACTTACCATTGCCAGTCCTTCAGAGAGGCAAATATAGCACTGAAGCAACAAAATTGAGGACGAAATCTGTGCATCCCTTGCTGCTTCCTTAGAAAAATCTCTTTCTTTTTTCCCTTTCTTTTGGCTGTCCAAAAAAGACATCATTATCATCCTTGGGGTTTGACTGGACTTGATAAAAGATAATATATTTCCTGATAACTTCAGGGTGCATATATGACTAGAAAGTGGCTTGATGGGGCATAAGTACAACAAGGCAAACGTCAGGGATTTGCTCAAAGTTCCCCATTTGGTGTTCAATATAAGACCAGTGATGTTTTAAAACAAGAGAATTGGTAAGTGCCACTATCTTCACACATGTCTATTTGTTGTTTGTTTGAGGTAAAGGTGGGAAGCCCACCAAATTCTATCACAAAAGGTAGAGACACATTGTTATAATTGGTAGTTTGAAGATCCCTCAGAAGCACAACATTATGTAACACAGAGGAAGTATAAAATAATGTCACACAGAGTTAGTATAAAATAATTGCTTTACATTGAGTATTATTTTGAAATTGTATTATTGTTTCTCTATTATCATTGTGTCCCCTGCTACCAGGTTCTCATGTTCCCTTGATCTGTGAGATGTGTGTGCAGCTAACAAGATATTTGGAAAGACAAGCTAACGGATGGTAGGCTCGCGCAAATTGTTGGGATTATATAATAATTCTATTAAGAAACAAGGACACAATTGACCTCCAAATGTCATATTTTAAAGCACATCTGAATATAGATATGGCATAACATGATATCTTCTAAGATTATGGACATAAACAAAACAATAGATAATCATTGATCTTATTTTCATGTATCAACCTCACCCTACGGTGTGGGATCAACAAATGATAAATACTGAAAGCTAGTTTTCATAAAAAATAAAATAGGAAAAATCACATGATTCAGAGCAAATCGGAGACCATAAAGGCACCCAAAGACCCATAAAATCAATCCTATTCAGTTTAGAACTCCCCTAAATTAGTCTACAATCAAATAATATTTTGACTTTTATAACATTGAATCGAATTCATTTGTTTTCAAGGACAAATAAGACTCCTGTATTGGCTCAAACTCTTTCTATTGATGTTAATCATATTCCGTATTACAAACTAACCATTGATTTTAAGTCATTAATACGACCATTCTAAAGATATACCTAAAATTTACCTTTTTAACAACCCCAATTAGACAAAAAATTAGCTAACTAAAGCTCCAGAACAAAGCATTGGCATATCTTGTTGGACCTTTGATCATCAATTATTTCCCTGCAACGATGCCTTTGTTTCATTCTTCATTTTAGTGAAGCACTGTGTATCATAATTTTTTACTTGATAAAGATTGGTGTTACCGTTTTAAGCACCTGAAGCTGATCACCATGGCTATCTACGATTGGAGACAGAGTGAAGGCTGCTCAATACAGGGAACCGTTGCTCCCTTTTCTGTAGGCGGAAACTATGGTGGCTATCTCTCGATGGCAAAGCTTGTTGATGAGGATTGGCAATGAGAGTGATGCTTAAATAATTTTAAGCAGATCTAAGTTAAAAAGTGTTTTACAAATAATCTAACTTATTCATATCATAAGTGTATTCCATTGTATTTCACAGTATCAGTCATAATCTAAGGCATTCTTCATGCTGTTACTGCAACATATCATATCTAATTACATCTTACTTCCATGTAGCTGTATAACCTCAACACACAATGTTTAAACCCTCACCCACTGGCTGTCATTTCCTCATTCTACAACACTTCAATCTATGTGCCAACTGCCATGCCTAGCAAAATAAAATTTTCCAACTATTTTTCTGGGAGAAAATGCCCAACTAACTAGTACTTTCTGAGGATACAACACATTAGAGCCACACATTCACTTTTAATCCAATCAGCTTTACCCCTTTTAGAATCTTGTCGTTATCAAATTTGAAACCCAGCATTTTGATTATTTTGACCATTAAGACCAACTAGGTCCACCAATCCACCATCACCAATTCCACTGTATCTGAAGTTAGACCTACTGAATTTAAATCAATTCAGACTAATCCTTTCTTTCATTATTTTGATTTAATATTCATATCTATTTTAACAGACTCCAATTCATTTTTCCATATTGCTGATCACATGTGTTTCAGCAAAGAAATATGGAAGAAGATGGGAGAGGCTTGGGGCTTCAGGGATGATTTCTCATCCATTAATCACAAGTTTGTGTCTTTCTTGTTTTTCTCTGCATCATGTATGCATCTCTTGGTATACTAGTTTGATAAAATTGGTGGATCACCACCTCCCAATAAAAAAATGCCGAGGAAGAGGATAGATGTGTCGTACCAAAATTTTCACAACCAAGTCACACTGTCTGCTGGGTTCCTTGGCATACCAGAGAATATGTAAGAGTGCAGGCTGTGTCATGAAAATACCTGGGAATGTGTCTTGAGGTGGCTGGCATATTGAATCATCAATTGTATTGGGGCGGAATATGTAAACTATTCTATGGAGGATATACCGTCTGTTGGGTGCTGCAGTGAGGATGTATTATGGTTTTGGCCTTTATGTACATTGTTTTCCTTATTTTTTGGGTAGACACCTGGACAGCTTTGTTCATTTGAAGATTATCCCCAAATTATTCTGGTGGTGAACACCTTCACTAAAAAAACAAAACAAAATGCACAAAGAACATTCTCGATGTACTTTGCCATCATACATAATATTGCACTGTCATCTCTCATTCAGGATAAACTCAAGCTATAAAGAAATCAACAGATTTCAGACACATGAATAAATGATATGTTTGCTAAAATAAACTGAAAATAACAAGTTAATTCGTCAAGGTACTGATCAAAGGGGAAAAAAGGTTAATGGAGAACATGCTTGGGAGTCAGTCAGGAAAGTACTGTGTAACATATGCAAGTTTTTGAGAATTTGGTGGGGAAAGTTCATCATGTGACATTAACATATAAAAGTAAATGTTTCAAGGCAGCCAACTTCAGGGTTTGGTAAGGTCTTGTTCAGATCATATTCCCATACTCTTGTCCACGAATTCCGCTATGCTTCGACCAACAGATTAAAAAATTGGTGGCTTAAGGAGGAGGGTTTTCATCAGTTGGTCAAAGGTTGGTGGTCGTCAGCTAAAGTGGAAGGCAAGGGAGCTCGGCTAGTGGCTGAAAAGCTTAAATTTCTCAAGAGGAAGCTTATTGGTTGGCACAAGAGGATTATTGCTGCTCGACTCAAGAAGAAAACAGAGTTAGAGGAACTCATTAGAAGATGGGATAAAGTGGAGGAAGAGCGATTCCTCTCACATTTGGAGTTGGCCGAAAGGAAAAAAGCAAAGGAGGACTTGATGGACATTCTTAGACAAGAAGAGGAGGCATGGCGTCAAAGATCCAGGGAGTTTGGCTTAAGGCAGAGAGGGCAACACCAAATTCTTTCATAGAGCTGCTAGTGCTAGAAGAAGAGTGAATCATATTGCTTCCAGTATCTGTCATGGTGAAAGATTGGACAAGATGGATGAAATTGAAGGAAAAATCGAGCATCATTTTTTATCTTTCTTCAATAAGGATAGATCCAGACTTCCAGAGTGGCATGATCCCGATTTGCCTCGGCTCTCTGAACCACAACGTGAGGCTCTTGATGCCCCTTTCGCTGAGGAGATCAAATCAGCGGTTCAACAGATGGAGGGAGACAAGGCACCAGGTCCTGATGGATTCACCTTGCGTTTTTTTCAAGTTTTTTGGAATGTTGTCAAGAAGACATGGTTGATATGTTGAATGAGTTCCATGCTTGTCGGCAAGGATGTGCCTGCCTAAATGCTACGTTTATAGCCTTGATTCCAAAAAGAATGGTGCGGAGCGAATAGAAGATTTTCGACCTATTAGTCTTCCAAACAGCGCCTACAAAATCATTGCAAAAATATTGGCAAATCGCATTCGGATTGTGATTAAAGATCTAGTGGATCTCAGCCAATCGGCGTTTATGAAAGGGAGGTCTCTTCTCGATGGTTTTCTCGTTGCTCAAGAGTGTATTCTGGGGCACACAAAGGAAAAAATTTGCTTCTTATGCAAACTCGATTTTGAAAAAGCTTACGATTCGGTCCGCTGGGATTTCCTTTGGAAGCTTCTGGAGGAATATGGTTTTTCATCCAAATGGCGGTGGTGGCTAAAGGAATGTTTACTACTGTTCGTATGTCGATCTTGGTTAATGGAAAGGCGGTAGGATATTTTGACATAGGAAAGGGCCTTCGCCAAGGGGACCCCCTCTCCCCTTTTCTATTAATTCTCATGGCAAACATATCAAGTATGATGGTTCATCAGGAAGCGGCTAGTGGTTGGATCCATGGACTTGAAGTTACAAATGGTGGATCTCGCATCTCACACATTCAATATGCTGACGATACAATCCTTCTTTGCGATGGAAGAGAAAACAATCTGGAAGGCTTCAAATCTATAATCAAATGCTTTGAAATGATTTCTGGGCTGAAAGTCAACCTTAATAAAAGCAATTTGTTGGGAATTAACATTCCGTTTGAAGAGGTGACTGTTTTTGCATCAAGGATGGGATGCAATGCTTCAAAGTTTCCAATCAAATATTTAGGCCTTCCTCTCCACACTAGAAAGTTGCGAAAATCAGATTGGGAGACTCTCATCCATAGATTTGATAAGAAACTTGATGGTTGGAAGGGTCGTCTCCTTAGTTTGGGAGGGAGGCTAGTGCTTCTCAAAGCAGTGCTCACGAGTCTACCCCTATATTTCTTTTCTATTTTCAAGGTTTCTTGTGGGATCCTTGGTAAAATGGAAAAAATTCAATGGAGATTTCTATGGAGTGGTACCACAGAGGGAAGTAGGAAGCCCCATCTTGCTAAATGGGAGTTTGTTTGTCGTGCTAAGGAAGATGGCGGTATGGGTGTTCTTGATCTTCGTAACATGAACAAAGCTCTATTGGGGAAATGGCTATGGAGATTGTTAGAAGATCCGGAGGCCTTATGGAGTAGAGTAATTCGTAAGAAATGCTACTCGGCTTGCACGAGATTATCATTTCTTCCTCGGCAAAGATATCAATCTCTTGCGTTTGGAGGAACATTTTGGAAGGGGCGGCAGTAATGAAGGAGGCTATACAACTTATTCCTGGAAACGGTGTGGCAATCAAGTTTGGAACGATGAGTGGCTTGATGGTTTCTCACCGGCTAACCTCTTTCCTAATCTATTTCGTGTGGCACTTGATAAGGAAGATCTCATTTGTGATTCTTTCTCTTGTGATGCAAATTCTATAGTATGGTTGCCAAGACTCCGTCGAGATCTAAATGATGTGGAGATGGTGGAGCTCTCTTCTCTTCTTGAGTGCCTCCAAAAGGTATCTCTTAATTTAGAGGAGGAGGATTCGGTTGTATGGAGGCTGTCCCCCGAAATGGCTTTCTATTAGTTCATTATATCGGAGGCTACATAAAAGTACACCCCCTCACCTCCTCTCGTCCAGTATGCTTCTTTGATTTGGGAGGTGCTTTCTCCATTGAAGATCAGAGGTTTTATGTGGTTTCTCACTAACAACAAAATCTTAACCAAGATGAAACGGGCGAAATGGTCAAATGACGGCGACACATTATGTAGTTTGTGCGGAGTTGCGGAAGAATCACGAGATCACCTTTTCTTCACTTGCACGTTCAGCTCTCGAATATGGAAGAAGGTTGGGGACACTCTTGGGTCCCACGTTCATTTTTGGAGATGGAAGGTATGCGGAGTTGGTTCCAGGCTCGTCGAAAGAAAGGTGATCGGAGTAATCATGCTAAATTCCAATGGTTGGTCCTCATGCTACTTGTTAGTCTATTTGGCTATCACGCAATGAAGGTGTTTTTTTGAAGAAAAGAGTGTATTGGGAGAATACTTGGACTGCCCTTTCCTCTATGCTTCGTGAGTGGGTCAAATTCATTTTAGAGAGTCTTCGCCGAATTCCTTAATGGGGGTTAAATGGGGGAGATGATGATTGTATTTTCTTATATCATTAATATTATTGTATTTTCATTTTCTTTAATTAAAATGTAAGGAGATCCCTCGTCTCCTATTTTTCGGGGTTTCTTGGAATAAGATTCTCTATAATTTTCAAAAACATATAAAAGTAAAGGAATAAGAATGAAAAGGGTCTAGGGTTGCTTACAATTGTCACTGTTGTAGACAATCTTAAGTTGTGCTATCTCTAGCCGCCTGATATAAATAATATACATGTACCAGTAGACCATGCAATATTCAGAAGAAGAATAGAGTTCTAGCTCGAAACCAAGAACAAGGAACCGTGAAGCAATCCAATAGGTCTGTTCTTCTGCCCAAGCTAGGAGCCTTTTTGAAAGATCAATGAATGAATTCTGCAAAAAAAAAAAACCTTATTTTAGTTTGCAACAAGTACACTGAAAGCTTATTTGTAATGTTTCTCTGAAAAATACAACTAAAAAATACCTCATCAAATGATACATTTGAAACCTCTTATATTCCTTTTCCAGGGCCAGTTCCAGCTGCAGAATAACAAGCATTTAGCAAGCTGAAAGCACAAAGAAAGGTATTACAAAATCTAAATGCGGAAAAGTTATCTTGATCAATATTGGACACTCCTTATGCATATGTGTACATGTATATAGAGGAGATTTGATAAACCCTTGTATTTTTTAGATATTCTAGTTCGGTCCCTCTAGAAAAACTATCTTCCTTCCACCCCTTACATTTTTATAAATTTCCAAAAAGCACAATTTACAAGCATTGCCCTAGCTTAGTTTCCTAAATAGACCAGGATAATACAAAAAAAATACACATGTATCAGAATCATCAAATGCCCACAACAGCTAATCCGAATCAAACTAGCATGTTGGGACCTAGTTGTGAAGATAAATTTCGATATTCCATGATAAACCCACTTTGTAACTGCTAAATCAGTGATGCATATTATATTAACCATTTATTTCATCCTTGACCAAACCAGCAAGGATCAAGTGTTCAATATGTTCCACACGCAAGGAGGAAACACGGAAGATGAACCAAAAAAATAAATAAATCATTTGATGTTTTACCAAAAGATTACTAGCAAACCATGGTTCATTGAATTGGGGGTTCATGATGTCTAGGTCCTAAACTAATATGTCACACAATGCAAATGGTATATAAGGAATCACATGATTTCGAGCATGGCGTGTGAGTCGAGCGGGACAAGGAGGGGGGGGGGGGGGGGTGAATGAATGTAAGAAGCAGGACATCAAGGAGATTGTAGCTCCAGCACCATCCATGTGTAGAGCAAACTAGGCTACTCAAATGGACTTTCTATGCCCGATGTGAGGCGGAGAGGAGGAGATGCTGAGCACCTTAGGATTTCCTGCCATTTTAGATACGGAAGCTCCTCATGGAAGTGACAGGTATGGCCATGTTTTCCACTCTCCAGGAGATGTCGGAAGCAGGGAAGAAAATGAAGGCGCATGGAGACAGAAGCACAAAAGCAAAGATCGCGCACTCCTATATCCTGGCGGTTATTTGGGCATTGCGGCTCTCACGTAACCACCATTTGTTTCAAGGCATGAGGGTCTACATCGAAAATGTTTGGGAGATGGTGGTGCACTTCATTAAGGTCAGGGGAAAGTGTGCATGGGTGCTTCACATATTCTGTACTTAAGGGGGGAAATCAGCATTGAGGAATAGAGACTTTGTTAGAGTGGTCGTGGTTGGTAGAAACCTCCTCTAACGGGGCTGTTGTCTTTTCTTTTCTTTTCTGGTGACCATAGGCCGTGTGTTGTATTTCCTTTTGCTTTGGGCATTTGCTTGATTAATCAATTTTAGGCTTATGCCTACCATTCACCAAAAAAAAAAACTCTTTCCAAATCTATGGACATATAAATACAGATAGATAGATAGATAGATCAGAATATTGAAGTTCAAAAAAATTTCTCATAGGGAGATCAATTATCAGAGAACACATGCTTTGGCCATTTTTGTTAAAATGGTGTAGACCATAAAATTAAACGGTATCACTATAAAGTTGGCATAAAAAATCACCAATATTTCATTATCATTTACAGCATCACTATCATCGATATCATGGACTTCAAATCAGTTGATAATGGTAAGCTATAATAGAGAAACGTATCAAGAAGGAATACAAAAGACCAAACAGCAAGACATAAAATATAGTAGAGAAAAAGTACATCAAGATTTACAGCACATAAGGCAAACCTGTACAGAAGTGACACTCCAATCTTGTAAGATCTTCCCGAGCTTACGCCTTTGCCATGCAGCATTTGTACAAAGAACCTTAAGCAGGTTGACCACCAGCTACACAGCAATAAAATCTTTGCTTAACAACAAACTAGTAGAACTGATAGAAGTTCAAATGCATGATTTTATAAACTTGAAGAACACTAGATCAAGAAATTCTGACCTTTCCCAGCTGCACAACAAATTCAGTTTTCTGGAATTCCAGGTTCTTAGAGAGTTCTGGTAATACGGCAGCCCTAGATATCACATCAATGATGGGATCTCTTCCAAAAAGCTTCCCATCTTGAACTAATAAAAGCTACTCCACAGTCATCAAGGCAACAGTTGAACATGGAAGAACATAATTAAAAGAATCACACAAACTGATATAGCTTAAAGAAAAAGAAATAAACAAGCATACAAGAAGATGCATAACACGGCCAATAGGAACTCTGGAAACAGTCATAATGAGATCAATAATGTCTAGCAATCATCAATGAGTAACAGGTAGAACATTTAGGAACAAAATAGACACAGAAAATAGAAAGTTCTCATGTGTATGAGCAAGAACAACCTCCTGATTCCATCACTAGGTAAGAAGGAAAATGAAAACATTGATCACAAGACTTCATGTAATCACTAGATTGATAATGTTTTTATGTGGGTCCATGATTTTTATGCAACTGTTGCATCGTTAATTACATCGTTTTGGGGGTATCTCCAATTATAAAAAAGAAAGCAATAATCACACCCGTATATGAAATAGAATAAACAAAAATGCACAAATGGCCCTTTCTCTCATTCGTATTTGTGTTAATGCATCAAATTATGGAACGAAATAAAGATTCAAAGAACTATATCAAAATTGTTAACCTAGGCTTAAGGTTTTTCCACTGTCACATGCAAAAATCAAGTCAAATTTTAGAAACCACATCAAACCCTAAGACCTCGACTATGAGATTCAAACAAATGGATTGATCTCTATTACGGAGATTGGCCATTTGACTGTGGATGGCCTACCAAACATGCTCACCAAAAGAAAACGACTTTGAATCACAGACCAGGGTCACTAGTAACCAGGTTGGTTCATGAATAGATTGAAGATCAGAATCCATACTTGTAGTCAAATTGAGCTAGATGTGATCATAGATTTGGTGCCACGCGTATACTTTAGCTTTTGTTGATATGTGATAAGCGATCATAGAATGAACACTAGCATAATTCATCTACAATTCTGAAGGAATAAATTTTTATATTTAATCAATTAAAGAATATTGAATGTCTTTGAATTAGTTAAAATGGATTGTTTGATTTTAGAAGCACTAATTCTGAAAAGCATAACTTTTTTTCTTTTTGAAAAGCTGCTTTGAAATGCCACTTGTAACTGGAAAGCTGACTCCAGCTTTCCAATTAATCATTTAAATTTTGGGCATTTTTTGAAGAAAATATAGGAGTGGTCTTATTAGAAGATGCCACCCCCCCCCAAATATTATATATATATATATATATATATATATATATATAAAAAGGAGACGAGGGATCTCCGTACAAAGTTACACATGAAAAACGAAAGAAATAGAAAAGGAAAACATTGGGGAAGAAATTCCATATAAAAGTTGTCTCTGTATTATCACCTCGAAAACCAAAGATTACCCATAATGGTAGAAGGATTGTCCAGTTCTAATATTTTCTTGACCCAATCTCTAAGGACGGCTGAAATCTCCATCCACGTGTTCTCCAAATAAAACCTCTTTTGTTGGAAAATGCATTTGTTGCAAGTGAGCCAAATACTCCAACACACAACGCGAAGGATTTTAACCATTGAAATTCACAGTAGCAATACCACGATCACTCCCCATGCACCTTTTAAAGAAACAATGCCACATTCTGTCAAGCTCGTTGAAGGAGCAATGGGTCTCAAGAGCCAATCCCACCTTCTCCCATATCTGTCCTTCGTGACACCCAATAAAATTTTGGGCATTCGGAAACACGGTTGCAGCTTTTGCCTTCCTACAAAAGCAGCCCAAATCGTGTTTGGATTCCAAAAGCCCCCTTAGAAAATGATGAACTAATGTGTGTCCCTGGTGGAGATGAATAAAAAATGCCAGAAGAGCATCCAAATGTGGAACTGGCTGATGAATGCTAAGACTCACCCAATCTCAATCTGAAGCTCTGGTCACTTAGTAATTAATAAAATTCTGACCAAAGCATCATTTAAAATCCAGAGTCATTAATTAATGCAATCAACAAATAGTTGCTGCTAGTTATTTTGATAATTATAAAATTTACGAAAATGGAGGCATTCCAGAGAACATCCAGAATCAACATTGAGAAAGGGAAAGAGAAATGAAAAGGAGTTGCTTGTCCTAACCTGCATATATGATCTTGCAACCAAATCAGGTTGAGACAGTTGGAACTGAACTACAAAGTGCAAAACTCCTTCTAGCATTTGATCCAAATGGAGGGAACATATAACATCCAAACTATGAAGAAGCTTCTCGAAATACTCAATCGCCTGGCAAATAAAATGCAATATATCAAGAAATGACAATAAAATAACAGAGATCCATCAAACTTTCTTTTCCATATGCTCACCTTTTTCCAACTAAGAATTTTAATTGCTCGTGGAGGAGTGGGTGCTAACATCCTACAATTTATATTAACATCAAAACCAACAGCGTTGCAACCAGAAGCAGTAGTTTTCTCTTCAAGATCATCCCCATGGGGAAGATATGAGGTTGATGTGAGGAGTTCTGATGATTTACGAACACGAGCTAGTTCTGCAAGGCACGAGACTATATGCTTCCTCGCCAACTCCAACCCTGTTCCTCGGGGTTTCCTCATACAACCAAGGACGTGGAAGAAGTGCTGTGCAAGAATGGAAACGTCGAAAATCTCATCTTTATAATAGAATTTGTTATATGTTACTGGGTTGTACTCTTTCGGGTTGTTTAAGACATGGAAATGTTGGACGGGGAAAGTAATCACAAGACAGTGTGTGCAATGGTTGCATTACAAAATCCATAACTGAAATCCGGGATGCTAATTTTCAAATCAACAATCGAGATGATCACATTGCCATCTATGAGCAAAAAATCATATTTTACTGCAGGGAGAAGCAAATCAACATCAATTACCGTGTTTATCATTTTTCTTAAGATCCAGATAAAACATATATGGAAAAAAATCAGGGCATGTATCATTTTTCTTAAGATCCAGATAAAACAAGCATAATGACTATTTTGATTGATTTACAAGCACAAGTCTGAATTTGCGGAATAAATGTGAACATCTAAAACTGAACATATTATAATCACAAACTGAGGAGATGAGGATTCTCTTCAACATTTCTGCTTTTCATAAATCTATTATATAATGTAAATCCCCCATCCTCCTCAATGCAAATCCATCTGCGCCTTCTGCTTCCTACGATGTAAAATATAATTAGACAGCAGAAGATACTTATATTTACCTAAGTGTCCTCATTACTCGGAAATTGCCCCCCAAGGAATAAATACTTCTAAAGCGAGAAACCTTACCGAGAAATTGAGATTACTATTTTAAATTTTAGCATATAGGAAAAAGGATTGATGTAGCTGACCCCAAGTTATTTCATGTCAATCATGATTGTAATTTTGCATAGAATAGTAGTTGCCAGGTTTTGCTATTGGAGGACTAAATTTTATAGGTGTTTAGGACTTGATTCGGCCTTACAAAGGCCTAGGGCAGTGACCCACATGGTACATTAAAGGGGTGCATAGTTTTTTTGAAAAGAGGATTGGAGCATTCGTGCCTTGAACAAAGGAGATGAGTGGTGCCTCCAGCTTGGTTTGGGGTCAAGCAATCCCATGGCCCAAGGCACTGACCTCCATGTTGCACATTAAGATGGCATCTTCACAGTATTGCATTTTTCCCATGTGGTTGCATGTATTGCATGTGCATAGTTTCCATATATATCGAATACAGAGACATGCACTGTAGTATTAATGAAAACAGATGCCAATTATTCACATATTTATTGGTACAAGAAGCTCAACATATAGCAATTTATAGTGAAAATGTCAAATTGCTTTCTATATTCAAACAAACAATACAGGATAAGACCTTACGAAAACGTAATCGACTTAATATTGCTTTGCAATATCCTTCCTCCAAATCAGGATTTGTTTGTAACGACTCCTCACCTGCATAAAAATAATGTCAATTACAGCCACATGTCAAAAAAAAACACACTGAACACTCGTAAACTTATTTTTCAATCAAACAGCATTTGTCAAGCAAGCAAGATAACTGGATGTACAAATATCTTTGAAATAACACAGTAATACCCAGGTTTTATAAAAAGTTTTATAACCATATGTTAAATCCAAGAAAATCTGCTATTTTGCCATATTAAACATGGAGTACAAAAAGTACCACACTGTGATCATAAAATCCAACACTAACCAGCTGACATAAAAAGCTACAAAAACAATTATGCAAGAAAATAATGCAAGTGAAGTCTTTAGAAGTTTTAGGTTTTATTGTTATTTTATTCTTTCAAAAAAAAAAGAGAGAGAGGACAAATGTCCAAGCATCATCATCCTCTTGAGTAGAGAACGATAAGCTTAAAAAGAGGAGTGGTTTTAACATCTGTATAAAAAGAGCTGTGATAGAGGAGGGAGATTCACCAGGTTGTGTGTATGTGTACATTATTATGTGAATCTGAGCAAATCCATCCAGCTAGAACTAAAGAGTGGAAACTAAGATAAGCTTAGAGACATCTCATTCGACTTCAATGGACCTCACTAATAACACATGCAGATGTGCAGGTAAGTCTGATATCTCAAGAATATGAAGGAATTAGTTCCTATACAGATGTCTAACTGTGATACAAGAGCTGTGCTTTAAAAAGAAAATGCTGGAGCAGCCATGTGAGATATAAGCTGAAGTTCAGGCATATTCCTCGTCCTAACATTATTTAATCCATTGTTCTCCAGCACTATAATATTTATTACATGGCTAAATATGGTCTACCCGGTTCTTTTTTTTTTTTAAAAAAAAAAAGAACTTTTCTTTCAAGGAAAGAAGTGGAAGTTTTAACTTCTAAGGATTTGGGTGATACGTGAACTTCTGAAAAATTTGGAAACCAATTTTTTTTGTGCACAGTATGTAACAAGGGTGAATTGATACTGATTGTGGATCCTATACATTGTAAGAGACATAAATATAGTTATTATATATAGATGGAAAGCAAGATGATATAGAAGTAACAACCAACTGGGTAATGTAAATAAAAAAGGGGCAAATATGAGACTATCAGCAGAAATCAAAATTTTGTTTACACATTCAGAAGATGACCAGTACTACAAGGCATTCTAGTGCATTATGCTCTGTGTGACATCTCATCTCTTATACAGCTATTGAACTCCCCCATACAAATAAAGCAATAAAAATATAAATCGGAAGCCTATGTAGGACTTAGGATCATAGAATCGATTTCACATTGGTCACTACCGGTTAGTGTGTACATGGTTTTGGAGAAGAATTCTGAATATTCCAGCTGATTGAATGAGATTCTTTTGATAGTATACAGTTATTGGAAGATTGGACTTTAACACAAATTTATAAGAAAGAAAAAAGAGAACAAAAACTCATGCATGGAAATTTGTGTTGTGAATTGCGCGCAATTCATTTAGTTTGGCATTCAACAACCTAAACTAGGGACTAGACTAAATAAAGTGTCCCTACTATATGACTCAGCACTTCCACATGTTTATGACACAGATTAATGATATCACTAAATGACCACATAAGCAAGGCCAAATAGTTTTTCACATGGTACATGGCATGGTTCAGATAAATATTCCATATATAGCAACGTGCGTGATAAAATAATAATATAGAAAAGTGTGATACAGTTTGACTTTGAAGACTATCCAATATGCATTGGTGTGAGTATCCGAGAGCTGGGGATACAAATAGTTTGATAATTTTGATCATATACAAGCATTCATGCATCATGGATATCACGTAGGTTCTAGGTCACAATGAATAAAACCAACAAATTCGTGATGGAAATATGCTACCTTCTAAAATTTTCTTTTTAGATGATGGAGCCTTAGAAGCACGCAATTGGCGATTGATTGTCTCCTCAACTGAATTAAGAACTGATAGGCATTTTTCATCACCCTCTCTTTTCATGGGCAGACCATATGCCATAACAAAAAGATCCTCTTCCTACAAAGTATTTAAAAAAATTAATATCTCAATTTGAACCTATAGATCATGTAATACAAAATTGTTTGATTACCACTACCTACAAAATCTCAAAAAGTGTAGAACTGCGTGAAAGTGAAATAACACACTTAACTAGTTAACTACATAATATTAATTTTTTATTTGGTTACTAAATACTCTCCTACAATGCCCTTGTCTCACTCGGCTGGGTAACAAGACAATTTCGAGACCTGAGTCATACTTTCAGTAGCATTTTAAATTCACATGTTGACCTTTTTTTTTCCATTTTGATAGGTGGGATCTCAATGTAATTTTTTCATTTTTAGGCAAAAAACAGTGGAAACTTCTACATGGAGGATTAAACCCACCTAACCTCCAATTCCAAAATAAACAGGCTTATTACATTAGGTCACAATAACAGGGAATCATCATATGTCTAAGTTATAAGAACCGATGATGAAAGAATTTTACTGCTTCCCCTCCCCTCTAAGATGAACGCCATATTCTAACCAGTTCAAGATAGCGGCTTTAAACAGCTATTAAAAAACTTGAAAAGTCTATTAGAAGACAATTTTCAGAAAAAGCAACTGAAAACAGCAACAAATCAAACACGAAATTTCCGGTCCGTGCAGTTCCGCTTTCCAGATTAGTCATTATTCTAGCCTCACCACAAGAAGAACTGATCTTTATCATTAATCAAAGTCAATTTGACATAAGGATTATTGGCTTTGAAGAGAGTTACCTCATGAGTGCGAGCATCAGAGACAGCAGAAATTAAAGCATTACAAGTAGCATGAATGATTCTGCAATATGAATGTAATAGAGCATGTGAAGAGGTTCTCTCAATCTGTAGAAGATAAATACACGAATAGACAGTTTGTGCCAATGAATGACCCTTGTGCCACGTTGCCTGCAAAGCCAAACAATGAAAACTGTTAACTATGGAGGGGGCATGTGAAAATAGCAAGCACAATCAAGAGTCAAAGTCCCGGAACGACCTCACACGCTAAAAGATGATCCATCACATCAATAGTGCTTTGCACATCAAGATTGACAGGTGCAGCACCATCTCCAATTGCTTCTTCAACAGACCGATATCCAACACTTTCCATACCAGAATCCATTTTTGGATCCATTATCTAATAAGTTTGTTGTGTATAAAAATCAATAAAGTGCTTTAAATTATAGAGCAAAGTAAGCATAATAAAGGTGATTTGGCACCATCTAACAGTTGTTAAAGACTGGAAAACTATCTCCCCATCCCCCACCTCTAAAGCAGACATAGCAGCAAAAAGACTGAAATTTTCTCCATGAATGAGCTCCCCATCCTGTAAATCTGAGATTGTAGAACATCAGACTGAAGGGCTAAAAAGCATAAAATTTGTAGCAAATAATAGCAACGTATTCAGCACACACCATAGTCTATACTCAAATTTATTAAACATTTAAACACAACCTATTTATTTACATAACCACTGTGGGGCATATCCAGAGGTTCTGTGCTACCACCACGCAAAGGATAAATTAGTGGTACACAACAAGGCCTTTTTGAAGGTTCTTTCTATGGATTCAAAACAGTTGAATGGAAACTTTATTATAGGAATAAAAGAATTGCATGCAATAATAAAATTTTCCTTCAAAAAGTCTTATGCAGTGTCTTAAACTGTTACTCTATCTGATTTCTCTGATCTACCCAGGTTAGCTGGTCAGAATTTAAATCCTCTAATTTTTTCAAGAAGTAGAAAGAATTTTCTGAAGTCCTTGACGTTACTATGAAGACTAACAAATGATTTACCTTTGACTTCTCATTTGTAAGCTTCCGTGTGGCTCCACTTAGATAAGCTGATGATCAAGAAGACTTTCTAATCACCACAGTAACATGACATGAAAGAGATCACAAATTCAAAAGAAATATGAATGATCTAATCTTTCTTAACTATATTTGATTCCCAGTTCATTTATAAATATTGTGTGTAAGTTCATCCTCTTCGACCTTCGCACCATGCCAGATGTGTTCTCCATCAATTTTTTATTTTTATAAATGTATTCCCATGGTTGATGAATATTTCACAACTTAAACACAATTCTCTCATCACTGCAGTGTCAAGTCAAAATGTCTGTCCCAGAAAGAACATCCCATTCATGGCTCGGATTCATAACTGAACTTCGCATCATGGTCCAGAGTAAAAAATTCATCAGATTAAATAGAGTGTCAAAACCCTAAAAACATGACATTCACTTAAAATTTTGAACTCATTAAGATGTTTTATCCAGATAAGTTCCTCCTCAACCTCCAATAATTTACCCAGGTTTGCCTCACCTTTCAAACCTCTTTTCACCCCCAGGACAATGCAAGGGCGGGTGAGCAAGCATATACAACTCTGACAACACAGTGTCAGAGGCGACGAACATACCCAAATGTTGCACATCAATAGTTAAATAAACTTATTCGATATGTTATTGCCTATCCACGTTCACTAACAACTTCCTTTCAAGAATCCAATCTTTAGAAAAGGAAACCATCTTATCCTATATCATATAAAGTTATGACCTTCAATTAATATAGCTCAATTATTTTTTATAAAAAAACATACTTTTTTATTCGTTAAAAGAGATATGTGACACCACCTTCCAACAACCCAAGGCCCAAGCACCTGATGAGAACACAGCAAATCCATTGCCAGATGCCTGGAATATCAACATGACAACATCCTTTTTTTCTTTTTCCTTTTTATTTGTGCGAGTGGGTAGGAAGTATCATACTAAGAAAAATGATAGCCCTCGAACAACAGAGACAAGAATCTCCAAAGGAAGTAACCAAGTAGGAAAGAACAATTTGAAAAGAGGGAAAAAGGCATCAAGACAGGGGAACCCATTATCCCAGCTCCAACACAAATAGAGATCTAAATCCCACTCCACACTCATCCCATGTTCCTCCCCAGGAAGAACCTTAAGCCATGCTCGGAGCGATAACACAATTGCAGCCCATATATTTTCTACATAGGCCATTTCTTTTGGAATAGTTTCTCATTTCACACCAACCAAATGCTTCAGCAAACAACATAAGGTATAATATCCTGGAATTTTGGTTTATTGCTTTTATCACATATGCTCTTTCTTTTTCTAAATCATTCCCGCACTTTTTCAAGATTGATGGACTAGCATTGTAAACCAAGAGCTCTTCCAACCTTATACCATACCCTTGTGCTATAAGGACACCCAAAAAATAGTGATATCTAGTCTTTTCCTTCACATAGTCCGCAAGAAATGTTCACAACATTTGTCCACTTTGTTCGATTTATTTCAGAGAGAATCGTCCAGAGAAAGAAACCACAGGAAGCATTAGAATTTCAATGGTGATATAACTCCCAAATTTTGAATTGAAAATTGAGTCCATGTGATGTCACGGACGGGATTTGCATTAAGCTGCCTATAAAGGTATTCATGCTAATTTTCCCGAACATTTCACACCTGTCATAAAAATTTCAATGTTCTACATCATCGTCACACACTGACACACCCATAAATAATTACGAGCAACACAAATAAATGCATTCAACTTGAAGAATTTATTTGTTGAAGAATTTATTTGTTTGCTCACACATACAATATATATTTAGAACATTTGGGCGAGCATCAACTCCCGCACCCTAATAGATTCCTTGGTAGACTCCCAGATATTCTCAACAAAAATCCTTTTGCTTTATAAGCAATCCTTTGTTCCGGGAAAGCCACAAGTTCCAACACACCACATGTGGAAGACTCCTGCACGTGGAGCATAACGCTTGGCATCCTCTTTTCCTTTTAAGCACTTGGGTGTAGGACATTTATTTTATTATAGATATGTAGGAGAGATCTTATTAGTATAGAAAGCCCCCGAACATAAGGAGACGAGGGATCTCTATACAAGAAAAAATAAAAAAGATCAACATACAAAGAAGGTCAAGAAAAGGTGTACACACTCACAAATGTTACTTCTTGTTATTATTATTATTGAAAAAAAATGTTACTTGTTATTAGTGTAGGACATTTTGTTACTAGTACTTGGTTGGAAATTCTTCATTTATTTTACATTTCTTATATGCTATTTCTAATCTTTCTTCTTCTTTTTTTGGCGATCCCTGTGTTCAAGGGCGGGGGTCCCAACTCACACACACACACATACGAATTTATTATGTCATGATCAGGTTTTCATTTCACACATTTCCAGACAGACTTCACCACATACATCTCCTGCACATGTTAATGGGCAAAGACCTTCTTAACGATCCTACACGCATACCCTAACAACTCTAAAGATCAAACCCAGTGCAATCTCGAGCAAACCAGGATCAAATGAAGCCAAATCGAAACCCGTCAATATCAAAAACCCTAAACAACTCGATGTCGATCATCATACCTAAGATTCCAATTCCCCGTGGTCAGAGGTTAGTCTTGTTTGCTTCCACTGACAGACACCAACAACTTATTTGGAGGAGGGGATCTACGAATTTGACACTACAAAGTACAAACAACAACAACAGCGACAACGAAAACCATGACAACAAAAGAGACGACGAAGTCTCACCGGCACAAGCGGCCTCGATCAGATGGGATACATCGACCCACCCCGTCCGTTCGAACGATGAGGGGGGAAGTCCGCCGCCGTCCGCCACGGCTTCCATGAAAGGTGAGGATGCGAGAAGATGATGCGGTGGTCGTCGATGTCAGGGTTTTCGATACGGTCTTTGACGGACGCCCTTGTTTTTGGCCGCCGACTTCCTTTTGAGAGGGCGTACTGGGAGGGTTGTGTTCGGTCGAAGGTAAATGGTGCACGTGCGGATGACGACGGGACATGAGAGGTTGATTATATACTCTCATGAATTGTTATATATTTGTTCAATGGATTGGGGATCTTGGTAACCAATATTTTAATCAAATAAGTGATGCAAATTTTTAATCAAAATTAGAGATCTCAAGACAATCCTCGATCAAATAATGGAGAATAATAGATTAATTTTTCTCTACCATTATATAATTTTAATGAGAAGTACACCTAAAATATAAAAAACTTCACAACAATGGCTATGTCGTGTATAATCTCAATAGGGACAGGTACAATCTCAATAGTTTTATTTCTAGTTATCAAAAGGTAAAATAAAATATTTTATTTTATTTTTCCATAAATTTGTGTTATTTGTAAGTTGCAAGGCTTAATAACATATCACACCATGTGACATTCCTTAACTGAGGTTTCGCACAACTTTTTTATTTAGCCATGTACTAGCTTTCCCCACTCGTGTGTAAATAAAAACAAAATCTACCAACATCCAATACTCTCAATTTATATGCGATATAACACATCATGTTATATTAAATAAATCGTTTGTATAATTTATTATGAAATTACACATAAAAGAAATATGTTATAACTGAAAAATAGTTTTTTATATATATATCTCTCAATTAACCCTGTATTATAAAAATATCTCATCTGAAACTCAAACCAACAATATTGATTGAATGGATATAAATAACGTTCGTGTACAATTTAATTCATTTTGAATAGTATTATTAGATATAACAAATCATCATTGGTGTTTTACTAAAATGTGACTTTTTTGGGGTATATATAAAAAAAATCATTAAGATTTGGTGGAGTTGGATGTTATTGTCCAATGTATATTCAGGTACAAAAAAAAGAATTAAATTAAACTATTGTTAAAAATCTTTAAAAATTTCATGACTTTTCAAATATAACTCTCATCTGGGTGATTAATATCTCGTTGGAAAGATCTTTTCAATATATATTTATAATTGTTAAATAGGTATTTCCCAAAAAAAAAATTTCATGATGAATAGTGAGATTAAAGATTGAGATCATATTTAATCCAAGATTAGTTATTTATCACATATATTCCATGGTTATCTCAATCTAAGTCCGTTAAAAAATAATAACAAAAAAATAAATACAATGACGTAGAAAGATCGCTATAATACATTTAATATCTTTTTAAAAAATCATTAAAAATATTGAGATTAATTTTTGGTGGATATTATCCAATCTATATATATACACACATATAAATAAATACATTTTTTTATGCTTGTCCCAATATAAAACTAATAAAAATATTTTTTCATTCTTAACCTTAATATAAAATCAAAGATAATTAATAACTAAGAGTAAATTTGAATAACGAAAATGTTATAAAGAAATGAACTTGAAAATTTAAACACTTTACTTAGTATAATAGATAGATTTTATGAGTCAGGTCTACCCGTAAGGGAAGGTGATATCCTTCCTTTTGTACTAGGAGGGACGTGTCGATCTCACTCTTGGGGAGTGAGGTTATCATGAGCTGGATGGAATCTTCCAGGTGGTATCGAGATTGGTTGCCATGTGTGATCTCGAGATTAGAATTTCACAATTGATTATTTGACAATTGGTCATTTCTTCCGTGTCAGAGAATATTCCCTTGAACTTTATGTTATCTAACCGATGTGGACATATGGGCGACTTATGTGCCAACTTGGACCTTACAGTCTAGCTACTTCTAATTTGGTCAGACTTCGACACATGGTCGTCATGTCTTGATCGTGCAGTGTTATTTAGTCGTCTTATTCAGGTCAAGCATAAATTGAGTATCTTGATTGTTGGGCTTGGTCAGGAGTCCGATCAGATTACTCATTGATTCAATATGGTGGACCTCTTTTATGGGCTTCCTAGTCGGATCCTTCCACTAGGCGTTTTAATTTTACTCAGTAGGCCCGCTTTACCTTGTATTTTATCCAATTCCCTTTCGATCATGCGACTTTATTCCTTATTTTGTCGTGTGCAAATCTGGTCTTGTACAATATATATTTTGAGATTTTAGTATTCATAAGTAAATATAATAAATTTTTTTTGTTATATAATTTATTTTATTATATTAAATATAGTGACTGAGTAATCTAACTCTGGGTGAGATGGGACGGATATGGATTTTAAGATGTAAAACCCGAAATGTAATGAAGTGAATATGAATTTCAAATTATAAAATCCAAGGCGGGGTGGGGTGGGGTAGGTATGGAATCTAACATTGGAGAGACGGATTGAGTTGGGATTATGATAAACTTGACTCTAACCCGACCCATTGCTATCCCTAGCTAGAGCTCAAAGCATATATTATGCTATTCATGATGCAAGACAAGATGTGAGTGCCAATTATTATTATTATTATTTCAATAAAATGAGATTAAAGTAGATGTCATGTAACCTTAAAAAAAAAGGATTTTTAATTTTAAGTCTTCGGAAACTATCAAATTTAGCGATCGATCACTCACTTCTTTATATTTTAGTTTTAGTCCCCACATTTAAAGATAATTTAAGAATAGGTCCTCATAGGGACTAAAAAACAAACTTAATAATTTAGGAATAAGTCCCTCTCAGGGACCTATTCCTAAATTATCATTTAAATGTAGGGACTAAAACCAAAATATGAAGAAGTGAGGGATCTATTGCCAAATTTGATAGTTTCCGGGGACTTAAAACTAACAATCCCTAAAAAAAAGTGATGATGTCATGCACAAGGAAAAAAAAGCACAGTGCACGGTTAACCGAGATCCACCCCTATTCCGCGTATCAGGTGACCAACACAGTCGACCCCAAATTCGCGAACCCTCCCTCCCCCTCTCCCAACTCTAACACCCGCACATACAACAGAGATTGATCAAACGAAGTATTTCAACTCTCTCTTCTTGGCTAAAAAAAAAAGACTGGTTTTTGTTAACATGGACAGACACAGAGGAGGAGGAGGAGGAGGAGGAGGTGGTGGTGGTGTCGGTGGAGATGATCGAGGTAGGAGTCGAGATCGGGACCGAGAAGGCGGCAGCGGCGGAGGCGTCGGAGGGAGGCCGTCGAGGGGTCCCTCGAAGTGGTCCTACGGTCCCCCGGAGAGTTCTCCTCCGAGCCAACACCACAACCGGTTCTCTCGTTTTGACGGCGGCGGAGGTGGTGGAGTAGGGTACCATCCTTACCGTGGAGGGCCCCACGATGGGTTTCGGTCCGCGCACGGGGGTTTTGGTGATGAAGGTGGCGGCGGCGGCGGCGGAAGAGGGGGACCGCCGTTTCCGATGGGCGGGCAGAGACGCGGTGGTGGACCTGTCGGGGGAGGTGGCAGAGGTGGTCCTTTTACTGGTATGCTTTGTTTTTCACTTGTGATTCTTGCGTTCATTAGGTTTCTGTTTTATTTCCATCAATTTGACTCTTTTTTGGGCAATTCATGGTGTTTGTTGTTCAATTTGGTACTGGTTTAGGGTTTCGGGGATTATCTGTTGTTTGTTATGTTTGGTAGGATATACCATTCAAGAAAGTGAATATGGTGCTGCAATTACATTAGAGGAGTCAATAAGACATCCTAACCTCCACGGGGAAGAAAACTTAAAAAAGAAGAAGAAGAATAAAAAAGGGTTTTAAAATGTCGCCCGAATTTGCGGAGAAACAAAACGATATGGAGAATTCCACAGAGTGTTCCTTTTAGTTGAACAATATAATATCTGTAGCATTTTCGTGTCGATGAAAACTTCTCCATTCCAACCAAAGGCTCCCAAACTGTTAGTTGGAGTTGGATTTTTTTATTCCCTTGAAAAGGATGTAGGAGCATCTATTGATAAAGAGGCCCCAAACATAAGGAGATGAGGGATCTCCGTTCAAAAATTTAAACTAAAGAAAACTCAAAGATAGCAGAAAGAAAAATAAGGGGAGGCCGCCTCAATGAGGTATGGAGTAGATTGCCACCTCCCGAACCAAAGATTGCCCATAATAGGAGGATGAACTTCAAGAATCTTCTTCACCCAATCTTTAAGGATGGAGGATATTGCCGCCCATGTGTGTGTTTCAAATAAAACCTCTTTTTTTGGTAGATGCATTCATTGCAGGTATGCTCCAACAAATCACATGAGGGATTAACCATTGCAATTAGTTGAAGTTGGAGTTTCTACTGTCCACATTGAATCCAAGTTAATTGAAGCCCTTTGTTCCAGGTCAGAAGTTGAGGCCTGAAGATACACCCATCTCGACCATTCACACTTAATAATTGAATTTGTTGTTTTTATCCAAATCATTGAATTTGTTACTGTTTATCCTTTCGGATAGCATAAGGTTCAGGTACAGCAAGTCTCTGAGTCCCATTTCTTTTTATGTTATTGGTTTACTAATCTATGTATGATGCATGACGGACAACATGATGGCTTGTTGTTTCAATTAGACTCTCATGTCCAACATGACAGACAACAAGATGGCTTGTTATTCTAATTAGACTCTCGTAGTCTCATGTCCAACTTCAGTAAGTTTGTAACTTTTCAATTTTTTTTTTTTTTTGAATATAAGAGTTAGATGTCCAGCAAATTTCAATAAACTGATGACATCCCAATATTTTTTTTAAAAAAATCCCAATAAAAAAATGACAAAACAGGCGAAGAAGATGTCACCCCTATAAAAAGGAAATCAGAGGAAAAGAAACAGGGAAAGAAACAGCTAACACCTCCCAGAACACCTAGTCTACCAGGATTTTATAATCCTATTTATGGTAACTGTAGAAGTTTCCAACACATGTTTGCTTCATGCCTTGAATTTTCAATGATGCTGCCTCTTGTTTTAGCTTAAATTCCCACTGGCAAAAAATCTGTGAAATAAATTTTTATTTGATGAAATGGTAGGCATGTGCCTTCATAATATATATAAAGCAATCATGCCCAATTTAAAATACAAATCACAAGGTTGGTAGAAGAGGAGTCTACCAACCGCAGATGCAAAGTCACAGTCTACTCTTCTACCACAAATTTACCCCCAACAAATAACACGCTGCGAGCCCCTGCGCAGGCATGTCCCCAAGCTGTGAAATAATTTTATTCCCAAGCTTTCTGAACACTGACCTCGGTGTCCTTCAGTTGTCTTGACATTTATATCCTCCATAGATGCCTGCTGTCCAATCACCTTTTAACCTTTGTATTCCTTGAGTTTCATGTGGATTCCACACAACAATTTCATTTTCCCAACACACTTGTCTAACCATCAGATCCATTTTTTTCAGTGGTAATTAAATGCAGCAGGAAACAGCCTCTGCTTATGATAATTCTCCCATATCACTTATTTTTCTAGAAGAGCGTATCAGACCCATTCCAAGTTTCATAATTATCCCATACTTAAAAGGTGAATTAGAGTACAAATATTGCAATTTTTTCCCTCTGCAAAACCAACTGATGAGGAACATTTTGCATTGGTATATGTAACATGTTTGTGTTATTTCCACCAAGCCTCCAAAGTGATGTACATAAAAGAGTTCAATTCATCTCAAAGATCTCCCTCAGATCTAGGTACCATATCTTCTCTGTTTGCACACATTCTCCATGTTAATTAAATGCACTGGTCTTCCCCAGTTTCTTACAAGTCTTACTCTGGTTAGGGAAAATCTCAAATTCTAATTGATTTATATGTTAGATGGGAGGTCTCTTGTCGTAAATTGATATTGAATACATTTGACCTTTGATTAATCTAATGAACTGGTTGATTGTGAATAAATTTCACCAGATTGCTGATATTGATATGTGAGCTCAATGCAGTGCATGGTTAGGGAAGATCCATTTGTGTCCTCTCTTAAGTCTTAAGTAGCTCATATTTCTCTTCAATTTATAGAGGAATAATTAAAGACAATTGTCTTGATGCCTTAAAATTAATCTTTTACTCCTTGTTTAATATTGTGTCAATGTAGATTAAATCCTTTACATAGTTCAATTTCAGATCCATCATGATAGTTTGTTTTAGAAGTGGATGGTTACATGTGTTTATTAGAAAACCAAATCTAATTGCAAGGAGAATTATTGAGGGATTCCAAAACCAAGCTGCAACAGATAAAAACTAAGGCTGAAAAACATAGAGTATTCACCCACAATAATAAAGGGTGTCGAGATGGCTCTTGTCTGCCTCAGAGATCAATGAAGCACCATGAATGATTTTTTTATAACATAGTTTCTTAAACACCGTAGATTAGAGTGAGAGAGGCGTGCGGTGTGCCTTTCTGTTTCTTGTACTTTAAGGATCTTTAGGGTATTGATTGCAACAATGAGTATACTTCTGCCTTGCCCTCTTTACTTACACAGTGTTGTTCTGCATGTTTTCCAGATAATATAGATGGGAGAAGTTTCGCCAAACTTTTTATTGGTTCTGTTCCTAAGACAGCTACTGAAGAAGATGTAAGCTATTTTTTCAGAACCTGCTTTACACCTTTACACCATGAGGTGTTGGCAACTGCATATTTTTTTTCATCACTGGAAATTCTTTTCTTTAATTAAAACTGTTTTTGATTTTCATTATATAAAGTTTTTCTTTTCAGCTATACATGATGCATCTCTTACTTCACTTTTTGGAGCTTTGGTTAGCTGGATAGCCCGTCTCTGAAAAGGAGGTCAGCGGTTAAAGCCCTATCCATGTTGAACCAATTTTTCCCAAAATGGGACCATAATTCCCATGAACTACCTTTCCTACGAAGACTTTTTTCCACAGCCAACTTTCTATATCTAGTTGGCGAGGGCCTTCTGTTTTTTTGGATATAGGGTGAGAGTACCATATGGCATAATGTTTTTCTCTCTAAAATAAGGGTATAACCAATCAGAGGTCAAAGTCATGCTAAACCTACTGGGATACTTATCTAATTTCTTGGGATACCCAGAAAGGAAGACATCCTAAATGGCATCCAACAAATTTGAAACCTTATATGACTGTCAAACAACTCTTACCATACCTCTGACCCACTCCCTGATAAGGTCAATCATTATGAAACCCCATTTGCACTGGGAGCTTTCCCTTTAAAATTTCGGTTGAATCTCTCTCTATAACCTTGTCATCAGGCCTTGTCATGATGCATCTTTCCCTTTTTTTGGGAGGAATCCCATTCATTTTCTATCAGGCCTTACTCCTTGGCAAGAAGATCCCTGTTAATTACCTTGAATAATGTAAAACACATTTGTCCTTTCTACTTCCGGAGACATCTAGTTTGTAAGGTGAAATTTGTGTTAATTTCTTTTCTTTTTTTGAAAAAGGGTAGGCAGATGCCCAGAATGTATTTAAAGCAAAGCCCGGAAGGGAAACGGGCAGCACCGGGCCACGGTAGAGGAGGACTCTACCTACCAGCCCACACAATTACACAAACTATTCCTAAATACAATTTTTTCCCTCACACAGTCTACCAGCGAGGCCCCCGCCAGGGTAGTACCCCACATTTTTATTAAGTGCACACATAACTCCCACATGTTCTCAACATACACTCTTGATCCCTTTAACATTGCCTGATTGCGAGTGAGCCAGATGGCCCAAAACACTGCGGGAAATTTGTGTTAATTTCTTACCACTTCCTTATCCTCATAGAAAGCATGCTCTGAATTGCCACCATGTTTTTGATAACTCCCTTGGGAGAATAGACACCGCTGAAAGAAATGCTAGGTATCCTGGCCTGAACTGCATTAACCAATGATAATCTACCCCCAAGTGATAAATGCTCCCTTTCCCAAGCACTTATTAATTTCCTCGTAAATTCTAGAAATAAACAGCTTCTGCATTGTTTGTGGATTGAAATTTGAGCATTGCTTGTGCTTAAAAATTGAACAAGTGAAATTGTCAATTTTTGTAACTCGAGAGGTGGCAGTATATATTATACCTGACTTCCTCTCTTCACACAGACTATCAGTGCTGTTTTGCAAATAATAATGGCATCCTTTAAATTGCTTTTATCAATCCTCACTATTTATTCACCGAGCCTTTGTACTTAGATTTAAAAATTAATCTATGAAAGCCATGGAGTCCTTTAATCATCTATGATTAAATAATGGGTTTGTTGTTTACTCGTAAGAATTTTATTCACACTGATATTTCGTTCAACTGTTTAGGTCCTTCAGGGCTTTTACTGCACATTCAGTGATTGCATGATAGGGTTTGAAAACTAATTTGGTGATTGGTAGTGAAGCAGTGGTATTTATGTTGAGCTTTACTTTCAATGTTTTGATAGTATCACTTAGCCTGCAAACATGGAAAAAGAATCTAAAATTTAGAATGACTATATGCCCTTTCAGATTCGTCCCATGTTTGAGGAATATGGAAATGTAATTGAGGTTGCTCTGATTCGGGATAAAAGAACTGGACAACAACAAGGTATATGCAACTTCTTCTTTTGAGTTATCATTATCTTTACTTGTGTCCATTTTCAGGTCCTTTGAGCAGATGATTGCGACAAGCCATATTTATCCCAGTTTAGGTTTTGGGTGGCGTTGCTTGATATTGTTTTAGGAACATTCATATAGGTTCCTCCCTTTTCCAGAGGAGTCAACTGTGTGGAATTTTTTTTTACTAAACATTGGTTGTCCATATCAGTTGGATACTTGGAACTCAAACAGAACCGGCTGTTCTACCAATAAGTGCAATTGTAATACATTGCTTCCATCCACGAGGAAAATAAGATTTGTCTGGGAGAGCCCTTTGTTGTGTTTGTTGAAGAGCCCTTTGTTGTGTTTGTTGAATAGACATACAGTTGTTGTATCAAGTGGTAGAACAATATGTTGAGTTTCTCATTTAACTGATCAGTTGGGGCATTGAATAACCTTTATTAAATATATTTTTCTTAACAAAATTTAATTATTGCTTGCTCTGAATGCATTTCATACTCCAGATGTATTCTGGATGCTTAATAAAAACTGGTTGATCGGTGTACTCGACTGTGTTTGGAAATTCTTGCCATCCAGGCCGTCTTATGTTAAACTTCAGAGCCTGCCAAATAGATTACAGGGTTTTGGAGCTCTGTATTGGAGAATTTGACTGTTTGTCTTAGATTGCGAGTCGATATGTTGGGTTTATGTTGGTGCTTATATGAAAACTTGTGAAGATCAATTGGAGTTGGATTTTTTTGGATGGAATCTTTTGGTATGGTTGTGTTACTTATGGTATTCCCTCCTTATGGATTGATTATGGGATGCATGGTGTGCGATGTTATAAAAACCTCAATTTTGTGACTTTTGGATGGAGGTCTATATTATGGTTAATCTTGAGATTCCTTCTATGTTGTGGATTTAGTTTGTGTGTGGTCGATGTTTGTGTGATATGACTTTGGGAAATCCTTTTTTTTGCCGCATCTTTTTGGTGATGGATCTTGTGTTTGCAGAATGGTATCACGAGAGACTATGATTCTTTTATCTTATTCCATCTCTTTTCTTCATTAATTGGATTTGAGACTGACATGCATTTATTCGTTGATAAAATGTCACTTTCCTTGGATGCATATTTGCATCCCTTTTTAGTGGTGAGGGATGGATGATGTTCTATATTTCACGGCATCCAAGAATATTAATCTGTGTTCTTTTTTATTTTCTTTTTTGTGATAACATTAAATAGTTTGAGTTGGTTTATGTGGGCTGGTATTTGTCATTCTAATTAAGCTGAATCTTTCTACTCATCTCTACAACTGGAAATGGGTTCTTGCACAGTTGACATCCCTATGTATTTTTTCCATCTTAGGTGGGCCATCAACTGATTTTGAGTTTATATGGTGTTTAACTTTGGATATTTGGCTGTGTTCTCTGCAATTATTTATTGTGCGCCATCCATAGATGTTGCAGGAATATATCGTTTATCTTCTTCTGTGGCATTTTTTTTTGTCATGGTTCATTATTGTGGCTGAGAATTGAAGCTCTATACAGAAAATGGCAGCGGTTGTTGAATTTACTTATGACGGTAACTTATAGTTTGTGTGGAAATATATGGGGCTTCCGATCATTTGACAAGTGAGACCTCTTGTGTGATACACTGATAACCTTCTTTGGTTGACCCTTAATTGGTTACTAGATGTATTCAGTTGGTTCATCAGTTGTTTTGTCAGTGGGTTGAATGATCATCACAATGAAGGAAATTTGATTCTGATGCACTACTAATGGGATCACTTGAACATGTCTGTGTGGACTGGTTATAATGTGAATGTCAAAATTTGTTATTTGCTTCAAGCCTTCAGTTATCACTTTTGTGTGCGTGATTGATACCAATGATCTATTCTGTGAATATTGATGTTTTCCTACATTATCATCTGGATAACTTCAAATTGATGTTGATGAAAATTGCAAATCAACTGTGAATATTTCAACCTCCAATTTTGAATACGTGTTCAATATCTTGGGACTCCGCCAATCATATTGGATGTTTATCTAGATTAGCACTTTGGATCTATGTGCACAGATGGCATGAATTTTTTTTCTCATTTTTGTTTGACAGATGTTCTTGAATTCACATCACGGTTAGAATCATTATTTGTGTAGGGGGGCAATTTTTTCCCCTTAATGCTAACATCATCATCAATTTCCAAAAGCACTTGAAGCTTATTGGTTGGCAGACTGTCTCTAATAGTTGTTTATCTGTAGCCCTTGACTTCTTCATCTTTTCATGGTGAAATGAATGCACTGTCTTATTGGATTCAGTGAATGATTAATTTTGTTAATCAACTCTTAACACTTTCCATGTATGGTTGTGGGTAAAGGAACAGGAGCATCTGGAGTATGATGCTACTATTGGTTGAAGTTTTCTACTTTCTTTTCTTGGCCATAGTTGGGTGTTGTTTTCTCAGCAATTTTCTACAGGGGTGCATATTGCTACCATATGTAATTCTAAATGCTTCATACGCATCTTAAGCTAGCATTGTTTATTAGTGTAGCAATTTATTACTTAAGAGATAAGATACAGGCATTCGTTTTTTTAACTTCCTTATTGGTGGCTTTCTTGTTGATGTTGGGACTATCCATTAATTGCCTGCCACTGGTCTCTTTTGAGTGGCATTTTAAAGTTCTCACAGGATGAAGTTTTTTTGGGTTTCTTTTCAATTTTCTTCGTGTCTGGGTTATCTTTTGATTATTATTGTTAAGTAAATTGGCATATGGTTTACTAATGTTTCTCTTGATTATATACCGATAAGAAAGGTACAATGTCTTTTAATATTTTGTACGGAGATCCCTCGTCTTCTTTGTTCATGGGCATCTAAATATCATGAAAAGCTGCTCTTAAATTGTCTTTTAAAAAAAAGGAAGGTACAATGTCCAGAATCAGGCTGCCATATTATTTTGTGGGATTTATGATGATGTTTTATCCTCTTTATGAATTGTGCTACAGTAATTGCAAAAGTTATTGAGTCTGCTGATTAACCTTTAGAGGTTAATGGTTGGTTCGGGGGTTCTCTAACAGTTCTTGCAAGTCGGACATATCATTTGTTTGTGGATGTGTTGTCTGCCTTCCTATTTCACTATGATCTTTCAACTTTCTAGGATCTTGGATACACAATATTTTATTCAGATTTTTAGATAAATGTGTAGCGCAACTCTTTATATTTGGTTTGGGTCATATAAGAAGCATAGGCATATTGAATGGGCTGGTACCTTTTCTATATGGGTTTTGTATGAGATACAGTAAAAAAAAAACACACGAGTATGTGGGAACTATTCTTAACTCGAAATCATATATCAAGTACTCAAATATTATTGCATATTCCAATGTATGGAGCCTTTACTTCAACAGGATGCTGTTTTGTAAAATATGCAACTTCAGAAGAAGCTGACATGGCAATCAGAGGTTTGCACAACCAACGTACTTTGCCAGGGGTGAGTTTTGATCTCTGTGTGAACCTAGCAGGGTCAGTTCTTTTTCTTATTTAGTTATCCACATCTCGTTTACATGTAAACTGTATTTTTATCTTTTCAGGGAACGGGCCCTATTCAAGTTAGATATGCTGATGGGGAGCGAGAGCGCCTTGGTAATTGTTCCACATGAATGTATTTTGTAAGAAAATAATATGTATACCGATAATGATCATCTGGGGTCCACTTTCATTCAACAATTGCCTCATATTCCCAAGTATATCATCTAACATTCTGCATGTGTAGATTTTTTTTTCACATCGTTTTAACCCCTTGCAAGTTGTACTGTTCTTTATGATTTTTTTTCTAGAGAAACTTGTGTGTGAAGCTGTAAAGATTTCCTTTTTATTTTTGAGAAGTTTTTCCTCCGTTTCATTAATGAGGATATTTCTTGTATTCCTTTTCGTTCCTTTCGCTACTTATCTATTAACCTTGTAGTTTACCAGTATTAATCTATTCTGGTGGACACCACCTTTTTCTTTCAAATAAAGATTCCTTTTTACCGACAATGTAAATGTTTTTGCATTTTTTGTGACATTTTTAAATTTTATTATGAATGAATTTATTTCTGTTTTTGAAGAGTTCAAAAAACCTCAATAGTTTTTTAATGGTTTGCTGATGGTTGATTATTCTGTTGGCCCCATTTGGTTCGTGGAAAGCTTATTTGGACATAAAATAGTTTTACAGGTATAGAGGTGAATTGGATGACTTTTTGTTTGGTTGCTATTCTTTCTTGTCTTATACTCTTATTAGAATATAGTTGTAGTAGTTTTGGATGAAAAAACATAAATTAACTATACATGACCACTTTTTCAAAAAAATTGCCTCACCTATGTATAGCTATCAAGCTTTATTTTACCTTACCAGCGAATGGATATTTCAGTTTGTCCACACTAAACCAACATGTTTTTAGGGATAGGCCTATTCTTCATTATCCACCTTTTTGTTTGTGAAACAAACAGGAGTTTAAAGTTTGTATGGAAGAATCACATTGATTATGTGAATCGATTTGTTGAAATTGTGGATTTAAACTCTTACCACTGAAATGTATGCATGCTTATTTAGTCTTTTCTTGTCAGGTGCAGTTGAGGTCAAGTTATTTGTTGGATCGGTGAACAAGCAAGCCACTGAAAAGGAAATTGAGGAAGTATGCTATTCCTCAACAGGAACTCTTTTTGCATAGTTTTTTTTTTTTTTGATAAATGCATCTATATTTCACATTTAAATCGCCTTTGCATCACATGATTTCTATGCTCATCATTTTAACTTCATTACCTGCTGTAGAAGTATAAAAATATTGGAAGGAGTTTCCTTTTGTATAAAAGTCCTTTAAAGTTTTTGTCTTTCTTTCAACTTTTTCTCATGTTCTTTTTGGTGATTTAGAGTGGTGGAGTTTTGATCCTTGTTATATTCTTATCCCAATCATCTTAATATTATTATGCCAACCCTTAATCAAAAGTTGCTATGATGTTCCTTGCAGATCTTTTCTCCATACGGTCGCATTGAAGATGTCTACATTATGAGGGATGAAGCGAAGCAAAGTCGTGGTGTGACTTCGCACTAGTACTTTTGATTCATTTTGGTTGGTTGCATTTTCTTTTTCTGAAGTGCTTGTGTGCATAAATTATAGGATGTGCATTTGTCAAATTTTCCAACAGAGAGATGGCCGCAGCTGCTGTAAATTCCCTTAATGGAATCTATGTGATGCATGTAAGCTTAAATTTATACCTAGTAACGTGCTTCTAGTTATTTTGAACTTTAGAAGATATCTATTTGTGAACATGTATTTTTCTTTTCTTTCTGATGACAGGGTTGTGAACAACCACTTATTGTTCGGTTTGCTGATCCTAAGAGGCCTAGGCCCGGAGAATCCAGGTTTTAATGAGCCTCCTCTTTCTTCTTTTTTACTTTTTTTTTATTTCCATATGGATATCCTGATTTATATTACTGCAGGGGTGGTCCTGCATTTGGGGGTCCTGGTTTTGATTCTCGTGCTCCAGCACCATATGAAGTCAGGTAAATTTTGAATTGGATGGAGAAGCTGAGCCTTCAACTTCAGTTGTTTTGTTAATTTATTGTATTTTTTTCTCTCATAAACAAATTTCAGGTGGTGATCTCCCACCTCTCCAATTGGGGGAAACAAATTATACTATTTTTGATCACTGATATCTCTTGCTTCAGGCCAACACAAAACTTTGAGTCTGGAGGGGGTGCGGGTCGAATTCCATCTAATGCTTGGCATCCATCAAGCCCGCCAAGAATGGGAAGCACATATCAAGTTGGTAGTACTGCTCCGTTTGAAAGCCATATGGCTGCCAGAGGTGGAGCTTTAGCAGTGTCTTCGACAGCTGTAAGAATATTCACTTTTTTCCCTGGAAGTAGATTAATTTATACATTCAATATTGATCTATCTGTATGCCATTTTGTATGTAATTTTTTAGATGGGTGGAAACATTGGTGGCATACATGGTTCTTTCCAAAGCCTTTCAGCGCCATTGTCAAATAGCTTGCAGCAGGTAGTATGTTTCTGTGCAATCTTTAGAAAACATTTCTTAGGAGGATCCTACCATGTGTAAGCTAACAATTTATTATTTATTTATTTTGTAGACTTTCAACCAATCTATGCCAGAACCTCAATCTGTTAGTCAGCAGATATCTCCGATGCAGAAGCTGCCTATGTCACCTCAAGACTTGCCAACCCCCTTACAACTACAGCACCAACAAACCTCTATGGCTTACTCACAGTCACAAATGCTTCATATGCCAGCACACCAACTTGGACAGTTGCAAATTCCCCGTTCTATTGGATTACCCTCCTTCAACCAAGCACTTCCATCACAACAATTTCTCAGCGTGAATGCTCAAATGCCCATTTCTCAGGCTCAGCTTCAGCAGAACAATCCTGTCACTCCGCAACAAATTTCATTAAATCTGCAGCAGCATGGTAACACTGCTGCAATCACTACCCAGCAGCAGTTCCTTACTGGTGTTTCTCAACAAGTATTTCAGCCTGGTCAACAGTTAGTGACACAGGGACCTCAGGCTCTGCTACAGCAACAGCAAGCACAGGCTGTACAATCAAGTCTTCAATCATCCCAGCAAGCTTTTTCTCAATTGCAACAGCAGTTGCAATTAATGCAGCCTTCCAGTCTAAATCAACAACAAAGTTCACAAACAACTAAACTGCAGGTATTTTTTATGTTGTAAATGGTGACATATCTTTTATGTCGCATCTTGTTGTTTTCCCCTCTGGATTCCACTATCCCTGCAAAATTAGTTTAATGATTTTTTTGTTATGGTGTAACTTATTTCAACGAAATGTTCTTTAGCTGAAAAATGTGTTTTCACTGTTCAGGTTGAACATTCATATACTAGTTGTTGGTTAGGAGAATGTTGATTATTGTTAATCCATCTATTTCAGTCTCCTTGGAGCACAGTCATGCCTCAAACAGTATCCACCGCTGCAACCACAGCTCCCGCTTCCATGTCAATGTCTGTATCTGCTTCTCCTGCAGTTCCTGCCAGCAGTAAATCATTGGCTCCTCTGACATGTAGTTGGACGGAGCACACATCTCCTGAGGGATTTAAATATTATTACAACAGTGTAACCAGCGAAAGCAAGGTGAGAGAAACTTCATTTTCTACTTTTATGATTACTATACACCTCTTATCTTTTTACAAGTGGCCATGGATGGACTTGTAGTGGGAAAAGCCAGAAGAGTTGACTCTTTTTGAGCAGCACCAACAACAGCAGAAATTACAGCAGCAGCAGAAGCCTTCAGTACAACAACTTCAACCGCAGTCTCAATCTCAGTTGCATGCGCAAGCACATTCAACACAACAAATTTCTCAACTGCAACAGGTGGCTCCTCAGATGCAGATCAGGCAGCATCCTCAAGTACAACAGGTTTGAGCCTTGCTAATTGGTAATTTGCAATTTCTATGAAATTCATATGTTATCCTTATTGTTTTTGTGACGCTCATATCTCAATCATTTCAGTATCAGACTTCTGGTGCGATTAGTCATCAAAAAGTTCAGGTAAATGATTTGCTTCCATAATATATGTTGATCAAGGATCTATATTTTTATGGTTGCATGAGCAGGGATCAGAGTCTAACATAATCAGCTAATGTGGTGTCAGTTAATAGATACCAGTTTCTCAAGTAGCCCTATTTGATACTTATGCCCATTGGTTTCAGCTTGTATACAATTTTTCATATGGAAGCAAAAAGAAGCAATCACTTCTTGGGTTAATAAATGAGAATCCAAATATCTGATGAATGTTTGGATAATTAATGAAGTGGATTTTAATAGATATTGTGAAATTCACAACATGAATGCGTAACATTTAATGCGGCACCCAATTTTCCTTTGCATGGTCAAATGAGCCCTCTCAAATCTTCCTGGCCTAGAACTTAGAAAACCCCAAGTCTTCCTTTGCATGGTAAACTGTATGTAGGGTGAGATGCAGCAGTATTGAGATACCTGTATATGCTCCCTGTTTGGTGTCAGTTCCTTTTGGTCCAGAGACGTCTTGCCTGCTGTCTTTTGTTCTGGAATTTCCCTGATTAATAAAATCTTATGTGCTCCCATCTCTATTAAAAAAAGGTTTGAGCCTGGCTCCCAGCAAAGAACCAACATTTGCGTGAACAAATGTTTAGGGGATGAATCTACTTGTGATACGTGTCTTTTTGAAAGAAGTACAATTGTTTGGTAATTTGGAATAATGCTTGAATACTCCCACTTCTTTTTTTTTTGTTTCTTTTTTTCTGTATGATGCAGATACATTATCTGCAGGTTTTTTGTAGCTTTATCCCAGATTAATAAACTTTCTGGTGGTAGACTCCCACACGTGCACACGCATGCACGCACAACAATATTGATGACTGATCAAGGTAATGTAAAGTTGAGTTTAAAGCCAAAGAATCGAGTTATGAACAAAAAGAGTGAAAGATACTCTTTTTAATATTTGAGATTGAGATTGGGGTTCTCACATCTTGATGTTGGTCACCTTGGGTGTTTAGGAGTGTTTGGGTGTAAAATGCGAATTAATAAGAAACTCCTGGGGAGGTTTCAATTTTTTAGTGCATGGTCCAAGAACATTTCCTTGCATTCTCAAAACAGCAGATAAGCGGATCACCATAAATAAGAGGAAGGCTTTGTCATCCAATCAGGAAGGTTTCAGTTTTTTGCTTTGTTGAAATTTCAGGATGTCGGATATTCTCATTTACAAGCATCAAATTCTGCTATTGATCCAGCTCGCGTTCAACAGGTAGTCTCAATTTTTTTGGGTGCTCTCTGCATTAAAACTTGGATCATTTTTTTTATTTAAAAATGACATGCAGTATTTACAGGGTCTTCAGGCTGCACAAGAATGGATGTGGAAAAACAAGCCTGCAGGTGTTAACCTGTCTTTTCTTTTGACATGCACTTGAATTCCATTTTGAACTGTGAAATTTATATTTTAGTTAGAGCCCAAATTCTAATCTTATTACCTGTGATTCACATAAATGCAATTTCGAAATGCATATTTCCCTAAACAATGAGTCTTTTGATTCCAATGCCTTTCAATCAGTCGTTTAGCCTCTCTATATGTTTTCCAGATCCATTGTGTGTCTCGTCCATGGACCATGCGCGAGCTTTTCACTCATTGAAACCTTTCTTTTGATGGGAATATAAAATATCATGTCTGGGAGTTTCTTTTTATATTGATCCATGCTTTATAGAAATCAAAACGAGGTTCATTTTATTAGTTCTTATGGTGCCTGAAAAATCCAGCTATGGCTCTATCAAGTATCAAGTATGTGCTACCACTTACTTTTGTAAGCCCTATCGTTTGGCATTCTTATTTTCTGTTGTGTTGTATTTGTAGGTAGTTGATGCAACACTTTGATAGCAAAAGCAAAAGGAAATGCATGATGGAGAAAAGGTAACACCTGTGTGCAGTACATCCGCAGTAATTGGTAGAGGGAATAGTCCATATGGTCAGTTTGCTTTTTCTCCTCCATGTTTGAAAGTTCACCTTCACTGGATAAAACAGGCTGTATTAGGTTTCTACTAGATGATAATAAGAACTAGATTAAATTAATTCTACTTCTAACTACCCTTTTATTTATTTCATTAATTATTATTACTTTCATTCTCGGGTCATATTATTAAGCAATCGAAACAGGTAAAGCAAATCCTTCTAGCCAGTGCTGTGCTTGCTCATGCTGCTGGTAAGTGGTAACTTTGCTGCCCTTGCCACTGAAACAGGTAAGCAAATTTTTTGGCCCTTAAACTGTTTTTCATAATTAAAAGTTGTTTTCTGTTTGTTTCAAAATCTAGGATCACTAGCGGTTTGGAAATAAGTTTGGATTAAATATGATTCCTGAGAAAGCAAAATTTCAATGTGGTATTAGGTGTACGTGATTTAATGAAATATATTCAGAAAACCATTATGATTATAAAATCATACATAAAATTAGGCCTAATTATCGTCAATAATACTTCTCTCTGATAAATTTTTATTTTATGTTTTGATCATGTTATTTTTTTATTCTTTTAAATTTACTTGTCACTTATAATAATGAATTTTAAAGTTTATTTTTTTTCCAATTTTCTTTTAATGAGATATTATATATATATATATATATATATATATTTTCTTCATTTTTGTTTCTCCTTTTGAATACCTTAACGTGTACCCTGCCATAAGTCTACGAAGGGTCACTTTGGTTTAGGATAATTCTGTCATCTTTCGAGAATCTAGTTCTAATACATTTCATGTGAAGAAGTGATAGGAAACAAAGCCATAGGTCGCCTAGGAAAGGTCAATTGAATGGAGTATTTTGATAGTCAATAAAAATGAAAAAAAGTTGAAATGGTATCGATACATTCAGTCTCGTTCATTATATATTACGCTATCATAGCGTATAAGATTCTATTATAGTGTATAAAATAAAATAAAATTTATTTTTTTAAAAAAAAATAAATTATTGTATTTCAGTATATATTTCATTTGGTATAATAGTATGCATTTTAATGAAAGAGAGCATAATTTTTTTTAAAAAGAAAATGATGTGGATTACAAATAGGATTTTGTTCTAGGGACAACGAGTTGGATGCTTCATTTTCTAAAAAGTTAATAACCAGTCTTTGAATAAGTACAAATTTTGAGATGGGCTGGTGATCCAAGAAAATAAACTAGATCTCTCAATTGCAGCTCAATTGCAGTCTATCTTGTTTTTATTTATTTTAAAAATTATATACTCACCTTTTGAAGTGTAAGCTGTTATATGAAATGAAGTATATATTGATATACATTAATATATTTTTTTCATAATGAAAAAAAATAAAATTGGGTCATATATTATGATATGACTCATATGCTATGATAATACTATGATAGTGCAGTATATACTACGTTATCATAGCGTATGAGGATGTAAAATAGATTGAAAAAATGATTCGTGATGATGTTATGTGATAGATGGTCATCGAATTCCAACTAATCATCTATTAATATTATGTGATAGATGGTCATCGAATCCCCAATTAATCATCTATTAAATGCCTCCATGATACCTGAGTATAAGTGTGCATCTGCATTGTCCTTATATAAAATAGCAAGGGAAAAAAATACGCACCTTGTGACATCGTAAGGGAGCCTGTATGACATCACGTATGGACCATCTGATCACGTAATCTCACGATCGAACGGTCCAATGTTCGAGAGACTCAAATAGGCATGACTCATAGGTGCACCGTGTGGCATCATAAGGGAGCACCGTGCGACATTGCGTATGGACCATTTAATTGCGTAATCTCATGATCAAACGGTTCAATATTCGAGAGAGACTTATCGGTAAGAGTCTTTTGTCCAGCCGGCATTACGTATGCACCGTCTGATCCATCTAATCGCATAATCTCGCAACGCTTATTTTTTAAAAGACTTACTGTAAGTCTCGAGAAAATTGAACTGTTTGATCGTGAAATTTCTCGATCGACCGGTCCATGTTGCATGGTGCTCTCTTGTCTGCATGGTGCACACCAATCCGCATCTAATCACTTTTCATATATATATATACACACACACACATCCAAGACTTCCAAAAAAAACACATGGTTGTCCTGATTTAAAATAAAAATGATTTCTTTTGATTTCAACTAATTACTAGTATAAAGTCTTGATTTTGCAAATGTTAATAAGAACAAAATTGATAGATTTTTTTTCCATAAATCTTATTGTGACATTTTTGTTATCATGTGCTAGCCTGTGCTAACCTCGCATTAGAAATTGATGATACCTGAATCCACAGATCATATTAGCTTCAGATTGAGCCTTCCCAGCCATACAGTGCAAGATCATGTGAAACACATCAAACCTCTCAGCCGGACTGTTCAACACAAAATGCCTCCTCACCCTCCTAACCCCTTCCCTCAGCCTCAAATACTCCTCCTCCGCCACCCCTATCAGCACCTCCTTCAGCCTCGGTATCTCTGATGTCCTCACCGTCAACGAGAACGCCTCCCACCTCAACACGTCGGAGAACGGAAGAACGTAATTGTCTGATAGTATCACCGGTACACACCCAGCGTACACCGCCTCCACGATGCGGGGGCTCGTCACCTCGTACCTGCTAGAAAATAGTGGTCAAGTATGTACACTAACTGTACCTTATTGGGCAGAGTTTAACTCATGCCTGATGTGCGTGAAAATAAAAATAATATTTTGAAGTGTCAAATTACAAAAATTAGTTATTTAAAATTTCAAACAATATAAACTCATACTCACATTATTTATTTAGTAGTTTCCGGGGGGTCATAATTTGTTTATATTGTAATTACTCAAATAATATAAGCATATAACCAACCATGAGAACAAATCTACCGTTAAATTTATTGATACTCTAAGAACAACTCAAAAAATTGGATATATTGATAAGATATGGTATGTTATAAAAAATATCGATATCTTTGATTTAATTCACTTTAACAGATATAACGAAATTGGATAAGATTCTTTGAGAGTGTAATCCAATAATAGTTATTCAACTTAAAAAGAACAAAAGTGTGATAAAATTGAAACGTTGTAAACACTTTTTGTTAGTAACATAGATATATAGACAATGTTTATTGCAATTTTAGTTTACAAATTATAGCTCATAGACGGTAGAGTTGACATGTTTGTTGTACTTGATAAAAACGGAGAATATGCAATAGTGAATGTTTATTAAAATAAACTATAAAACAATTTTTTGCTGTATAATTTTTAAAAATATCATTTTCAAATGTAGAAATTAAATGTAATTTCTATTTGAGAAAATAATGTGATTTTACCTATAAAATTAGTTTTATGAATATTCAAAAGGAAAATTAATATATTATAAGATATAAAATTCACTACAATAATTTTCAAAATATCAATATATTTGGTAATTAGTGTCCAAAAGATTTTTTCCCAGTAGTATGGTTATTAGTGAAAAAAATATGTTCAAAAAAGAATATTTTTTTAAAACAATCCATAAGCTATAATCTAAAAGCACCCTTTGTCCTGCTTATAAATTCTGACTTTTTAAAGTTGCTTTTATATTAAATAATTTCTAATAAGTTTAAATAAACATGCAACATTTGTTTATTTGTGTTTAATATGGGTTTGAGAATTAATTTTCCTCTACAACTAGTTTACTGAGTTTGCAGGAAGCTTTATCTCTAGTGATGATGAAAAATCTAGTTTTTGGACATTTATTTATAAAAACATGTCTACAGCTTTTAATTAAGCTACAACTTTTTTTTTTCTATTGAAAAACGGGTTTCAATAAATCAGAGTCATACAAACTCATAATCTTTTCAAACTCACATCCAAATACACTCAGGTTTATAAGTTTTAACAAACATGTACACGTACAAGTGAAGAACAGAAGTCGAATGTACCCGCTTGGACAAAGGCAGAATTTGGAGTTGAGCATGTACGAGAAGTAGTCGACGCCCTCCGGGAGGTACTCGAAGACGCGCACGGCGTCGTCGGTAGGGTGTCGTCAGTGCCTGAGGAGGATCGGGCGTATCGGGCCGTGGAGACCTCCGGCGAAGAAGGCTAGGTGGGCTCTGGTGGTGGTGGTGGAGGGGAGGAGTTGAGTTGGGAGGTCGCCGAAGAGGAGGTTGATCTCCGGGAGGCTGACGTCCTTCCGGGGGTCGAAGCCCTCGGTGGTGTTGGCATTGCAGAGGACTCTTATGGAGTTGGTGTAGAGTTGAGGATTTGCTCTGGAGGCATGTGGTCCCTGTTTATGAAGATTGATTGAAAATATTATTTGAAAAATAAATAATTTGTGTATTCTTATGTTTGATATATACGATCGAATTTGGACGCCGGCGACGAGTTTAACTGGATTAACCAAGCTGAAGAACGACGCATCGACGATCACGGTGGACAGCACCACAGACAAGCCTCCAGAGGCAGTGCTGCAGACCGCCGTCTCAGCTAGCGACGCCTCGAGCTCCTTATCCCTCACCAATATCATCTCTTCTACCTCTCCGACTGAAATCTACATCAACCTCTACTTCACCGAGATGAGCGAACTCGCCTCGACTGAGAAGCGGTCGTTAGAGTTGATATAAAATCAGTAGAGTTGATCAAATTTTGATTTTATTTTTAGCTTATATGAAACTTCAATTTATAAGAAAAAATCATTTACGGATTTGGAAAAATTCATATGCTATAAAAACATTTTTAGTTTTAAGTTTGATTTGGAATTGCTTATATTATAAATTGATTAAAGTAAATCAATTTAAAAAAACTGCTTAAATTGATTTGGAAAAATTAAAATATGAAACTAATACTAAAGTTCATAAATACTTATTATCTAAAAAATTAATTTTATAAAAATAAAACCTATTTGGTCTTAAAAAGACTAATATATTTAAACAAACTAAAGAATAAATGTCTGATATAATAGCTAGCCAAGCATGAAAATGTTTAGATCGGAATTAATCAAATTGAAAATCCAATAATATCACTCACATACTGAGTGAGATAAAATTTATATCAATAGTAAAATGATAATATGCTGTCTGTGTTGTCCGTGTGAATCGCATATATGCATTCATTACTGACGTATATATGTCGATAAAGAAAACATATAACGCATTGAGGTACATGCTTTAATGAGCTAATATGTTTTCGTTATCGAAGCATATCCTTTGATAAATGATGTACATATGCAATTTGCACAGACCATACAGACCGCACCATATCACTACTCTATATCAATAGAATCATCAATCAGTGAGAATCTATGAGCTGTTTTATATCAAAGAAACACTATTTTTTAAATGTAAAATTGCTTAACCTATCAGTATATATATTTAAAGCTACTAATTATTTTCAAATTCAACATAGATTATCACAATTTTAATTATATAGTTTTTAATTGTAAATCATTATATATAATTAATTAATGTCACCATTTATCACGAACCCAGTCATGACAGGAGAGCATGAAGTGGTCCGCCCCGTTGGTCCGGTTCCAGAACGGGTGTTTCGAGGAGATGACGCCCACATAGTCTGAGACGACCCGTCCGAGCGGCCGGAGGTCGTAGGACCCCTCCTTATAGAGGTACGCCACCATCATTGTCACACTGAAGGGCATGAAAAAGGCGTGCGCCTCCCCGGGCTCCGATGTCCGAAACCACCCTCCTCCTCCTCCTCGACCACCCAAATTCTCCATCTCGTGGATGAACCGGCCCTCGATCGTGTATATGTCCTTGCACGGCCCGTTGTGGACGAGTGGCGATACCTTGAACCTCTTCTCCATCTCCACATAGCTCCTACTTCAGAGAAATAGCACATCAAACTTTTAGCAAGTATAGTCTCTGATAAAAGACTGACATGTAATGACATGTTTTTAACACACGAGGTGATAATATCAATGACACTTTTTGTCCATTGCACGCGTACCTCGGACTGGAAAATAATACACCCACACGTGTGGGACCACCATTGTGAAACACGCATGGAAGTAATGAAGTGAAACCACAAAAGGGAAGCAAAAGAGAGCCATTTTTCATTTTTATAGAAGAAGAAGAAGAAGAACATGCCGTGTCACCTATAGAACGTACTTAGGTTTCGATAGATGTCACCGCCGTCTCCGATCGATGATGGATAATAAGAAGAGTTGCCGCTCGAGGCGGCTCTCCGAATGGCGGCTCGAGCTCTCGCGAGGCCTCTTTCAAGTCCTTCTCTTCCTCCTAATATTCTTGGACTCTTAACACAACATAAATACTACATCAACAGCTACATATAATATGAATTAATGTTAGGAGCACTTCATAGGACAATCATGTTGCGGATAATCCACACATGTTTTAATTTTAAAAAAAATAATATACATTATGTGCATGTTCACACAAAAAACAAACTTCTAAAATAAAATCATGTGCATATTCACGCAAAATATTTTCGTGGGTATATGCACAATTATTTTTAGGAATACTTACAAATAATTTTTTTGGAATCTGGGATCCTTTAAAAAATGGGGCCATCTATCATCTATAATCACCGAGCCCTTATAGTGTCAGGGCTAACCTAGAAGTCATACTTAGTATTTTATATGGTGATGAAAAGTTGAACAATTTTCTCAAGATTTTCTTGATATATTAGTTTTTCCCTTATCCATTATAATTTTTTTTATTAGTCATGTTTATTAATTTATAGGGTTTTCTTGGCATATTTGAAGAGATGGTTTTTTTCAACAAGAATAATGGATTCTTCCAGGGGGGTAACCGCAAAAATTCAATTAAAATTAAGGCAGAATTAGACTAGACTAACGGCACCGATTTAACGATTTTCTTAATGCAAGATCGGAACCGTCGCTTGATATGAGGATTAACATACATGATACACCCCCTATAAAACAATTTGAAACAAAATGTGAACCGTTGATGATGATGTAAAATTAATCTAACCCACATGATCAAATGGGCTATGAATTATTTTCTTGTGGAAGGTTTATTGAATGTTTAAGTGTTGATGAGAAATAGAACAATAAACTACATAAAAAAAAATCATGACCCAAGAAGGTGAAGCATTCATATTGCATGATTGTTTTATTCCATCGTCGTAGTATTTGAAATAAACTAATGATATATATTCTATTATAATTTTATTATGAAAAATGTAAAAATATGTACATTCAATTCGTATAGTTATATATTTCATTTCATAATCTATTTTTGTTTATTGAAAATTGTAATTCATCACCCAAATACTTCCAAAAAAAAAAAAAAAAAACTGTGCACTGCAAATTAAACTTGCAAAAAGAATTAAAAGTGACATTTTTCATATCAAGACTCAGAGATCAAGAACTCTCATCTCAGATTGTCTTTTTTTATTTTATTGAAAATGATGGAGCCTTATTTCTTACTTCATGTATACTTCTATGATGAAGAGACAATAAGTTATTTTTAATTATTGGCATCATTAGCATGGCTTTTAGGAGACTCACAGGTGCAGCAGTTCTAGGTGATGAACGTTTTTGAGCACCTAAAAAGTTAGGTGTTTTTTTTTTCTTTTTAATTCGGGCAAATCAAAATCAGGCTTTTGATAGGGCCTTGCTGAAGTTGTGACAAGCTCAATCATGATCCCAACAAATAATTTAAAACCTTTGAGACCAAAAAATAAAACATTCCCTCCACCAAACACAGCTCGTTATAATGGTAATATCATTCACAACTGCATCTCCTTCTCCTTCGTTTAACTACCTTAGCTTATATGGATGAAGACAGTTTAGTTTGTGTGAAGGTTCATTGGTAGCTTAATTAGTTTTAATAATTGAAGGACCCAAAAGTGATTGGCATTGTCACAGAGTCCATTTATAGCTCTATTTCATTTATAACCCTTGATATGTCATTTAATCTTTTAATTGGAACACACTCCACAAAAAACCCCATGGAATGAATTATGAAAATGTTAACTTTATATTGTCTATTGAGGAACATGCACTAGTCTTAACTAAGAATGGAGGCAAGTGGAATAAGTGAAATATACATAAACAGTTTTGGAGTTTATGATTATTGTAGAAATAGATAACAATACCAGTGGAATAAATAATTTTTTGTTTGATTGTGTTTTTAATTATTCTCGTTGACAAACATAATAATAAAATTTTAATTATTTGATAAGTTGTGAATAAACATTTATAAAATGTGAAAAAATGATTTGACATGTAAACCCTATAATTTATAAGAATTGATAACAATTGATTTGATAATAAAACCCATTTATATAAATGAAATGGATTGAGTGGAATAACTCAATTCCAGAGAGGATTTAGAATACAAATATCAGCTTATTTCCATCAATTCTAGCATAGCCATACCCATCTATTCCTTCCAAACAAACAGTTTTTTGGGCTTATTCTCCCTAATTCCGTCATTTTCTCCCCTTATTCTCCTACACAAACATCCCCTAGAGTTAAGGAGAGAGACCCCTGATTTGATTTCTGAAAAAACAATTTATTTCTTTGAAATAAATAAAAAAGCAGTAAATAAAGAAGAAGAAAAAACTATTGCACATTATATTCCTCGGCTTCATGAAATCGTCACTATGCCACTGCCTATACCTATGGCTCGCTAGTCCATATGAATTTGGGATTATTGGACTAATAATCATGTTTGGGTTAGAATAAACATGGAATACGATAAAATAGAGATAAATAAGTCTAAAGAAAATCGTTTGTTTGCAATGAATAGGTGGATATGACTATTCTAGAATAGCTAGGAACAAACTAATATTAATATTCAAAGTTCCTCCTGAATTATGTTATTCCACGTTTCATTCATACTATTCAACTCGTATAAAGATAACTCATATGTCAAATCATTTGTCATTATCTTTATATATCAGCAAAGTTCACATGTCAAATCATTTTCATAATTTAAAATTTCTTGTCAACAACTTATTTACAATTTATCAACAACTTATTTTTGAGCAAGAAAACAACGAAAACTTCATTATTAAAATAACAAAAAACACAACCAAATAGAAAAAAAAATTAATCCACTCGTACAATTAATTATCCTGGAATAGCTTATGTTGCTACCCAAACGGGAGCACCACTAGGATTATTCCGCTAATCAATGTAAAATCTGATTTACAATGCAGTCTTATAGAATATTACACCCACCTCCAATCACATACTCATTTAAGAAATGCATCATCCCGGTTGGAGATTCTCTTAAATCCCTAAGCCCCCGTTTGGATATAGAATAAGATTTATTCTTGGATATTTATTTATCCGAGCATAAGTGAGTATAAATAATGATAAAGTAATTTTGCGTTTGGTTGTGATTTGAATTATTCTCGTTGGAAATCGTAAGAATAAATGTTTTGTTGTTTGGATAAAATGTGAATAAAATATAGATAATGATTTATAAAAGGTAAAAAAATAATGATAGTTGATTTGACATGTAATTTATAAGAAGTGATGACAATTGATTTGACAGTGGGCCCACTTATTCTTTGGGTGGAATAATCTAGGATAAATTTTATTCTAAGCCCCCGTTTGGATACCGGATAAGCTCCGAATAAACCCGGATAACCCCGGATAATTTTTTTTTTGTGTTTGGAAAGCTTGGATAACCTCGGATAAAATGTGCTAGAATAAACTGGTATAAAGTGGTATACGGATTCCAATCAACCCCTAGAATAAAAGTTATCTTAGGTTATTCCATCCAAAGAATAAGTGGGCCCACTGTCAAATCAACCGTCATCACCTCTTATAAATCATCTGTCAAATCAACTATCATTACTTTTTTACTTTTTTAAAATCTTTATCCATACTTTATTCACATTTTACCCAAACAACAAAACATTTATTCTTACGATTCCCAACGAGAATAATTCAAAACACAACCAAACACAAAATCACTTTATCCTTATTTATACACACTTATGCTCGGATAAATATATACCCAAGAATAAATCCTATTCTACATCCAAACGGGGGCTAAGGGTTCATTGGAATCCGTATACCACATTATACCAGTTTATTCTGGCACACTTTATCTGGATTTATCCGAGCTTTCCAAACACAAAATTTTTTTTATCCAGGGTTATCCGGAGTTTATCCGGTATCCAAACGGGGGCTAAAAACATAAAATAAAATACATCTAAACCTCATATAAATCACCAAGTTTGTGGGACTTGTATGAGATTTTACATGTTGACAAGGACATAAATGCTTTTAATGCTACACAAGACTATAAGCAAAACTCAAATGGAACCGATAACATTTTAAAAAATAAGCTGCAATAATTTATAAAATCACTCTTCTTTTCAGGAATGCCATTATAGATGAGATTAGTGTAGTCAAGACAAATGATAAGAGGGCCTGTGATATGCTGAATCAAGACAATCTATCCATACAAATACAAGTGTAAACAAAACATCAGAGCTGCCACTGTGTGTGCGCATTCGCGACACATCATACACAGCTCATGGAACGTTAGAAAAATGAAACATCAGACATTTCTAAAATACAATATATGCACACTGATTTTGTTTTCTCTATCAGTGTGTGATAGGCAACCGATTAAAGTACACACAAACAACATGAGAGATGAGTGAATTGCAAGTACCACGATGAGAAAGCATACCTTTCTAGAACAAAATGAAGTGTGACAGATGTACTGGTGTCATCTGCTGTAGTGACCATCAGTCATAGGACATGAAATAATGGTGGCCACTTATTCAGATCTCCGCATTTTGGTAATGAGTGATGGTTCTTTATAAGACCTTACCTTCTCAGCAGCCCTTCTTGACGGCCTCCCAATTGACACCCGATAATCATTTCTTGATCCAATTGAAGCTCCAGAGCTACAAACAGTTGAAGAGGCAAAAGGAGAAGCTTCTTCAGAGACAGCATCACCAAGCACAGGAAAAACTGGTGGTTTAGAGTCTCCTTTGACATCATCGGAGGATTTGCATTTCTCAAGTTTAAACCTAGCAGACTGCCTTCGTAGACTAGTTCTGTTTGGATAGACAAATTCAAAAATATTAGTTTGAGACATATTCGAGCAGATCATGTCAACTGAACTTTAAAAATGTATAGTTGTCACACAGTCGAGTAATAAAATTCTAAAAAAGAAAACTTCTTGACTGTCTAACATAAAAAAGTATCCCACACTACAGATTGGCACAAATGCACACACCTTCGGTTCTTGTTTTTCCCCTTTTCTGCTGAATGGTAGGGCATCATGGTAGTCGGATATAAGGCTGCACAACATCCATCTGTACTTTTAATATTCTGTTTATAGATGGTAACAGGCAAAAAAATGAATTCTAGTGATACCACTACAAACAACCTCATACCACTACAAGCAACTCTTCTTGCTACTTGTAGGTAGATGGAATGAGCTAAATTATCATGTTAGAAAAAACCAGCCCAAACTTGACACAACATTAAAAGGAAGCTTATTGACCTTGAAGTCTGTATAATTTTTTTTCCCTCTAGCACGGGGTTAAAAATATCCAGGTTCAATTTCAAGTCAGAAATAATGTTTCTTCATGGTTTCCTCTTCATATTATCATTAAAAATGGAATGATTGATGATTTCTATTTTTAATACGCACGCTCTTCTAGAGAATATGAAAAGGTTATGCTTTATTGAACACTCAGTATCAAATCACAACATCTTTTTTTGGTAATTGAATCAATATACAATTTAGCGATCAACAAACAGTCGGTGTATAATAGCTGATGTAAGGTTATTATATAATCAATGGTTCTTTTCTTGTCATCCATGGCATTATGATCAAAAGTCCCTAAATAATATATTCTCATATAAAAGAAACAAACACATTAAAAAAACTTTACAATAACTTACATTGATCTATTGGCTGGGAGTTGAATTTAGATAAACGGGTTTCCTCTGTCATCTCATCATCCATTGGAACTTCAACTAACTTCACATCATAGGGATTCAGCAAGTAGAAGAAAAGAATAAGAAGAAGAAGAAGATAGTAGATAACACCAAAAATCAAAACTAGCTCACTAAAGGAGTTTTGGAGAAAACGCTGACCTTATCCACAGTAACTTCTATACACTGCTTCTTCTTTGCCATCTAAATCAAACAATAAATTCACGGAATTGCTAAATAGACAGAATGAAATATATCTTCTGATCAAACACAAAAGGAAAGACATACTCACCTCCAGCTCCAATGTCTTCACTTTGAGAACTGCTTTCACACACCCAAGTTCATGTTGCATCGCTTTAAGCTGCAAACCAATACACATAATTAAACTTGAAAAATAAAAAATGTAACCATGAATTAAGAACGAGTCAATTTAGTTTGGAGCCAAATCGATTTTCCTAATTGGTTCCAAATGGCACTGTTGCTCTTTAGATAAAAAAATTCATTTTTTTTTGCATTTTGCATGTAAACAGTAATAAAAAAAATCAAATTTTTGGAAAAGCTGGTGAAAATTTGAATAACCAATTTCCTCATTGATTTTCGCATAACTTGGACTTGTCTAATCCCAAATGGGGGTATTGTGAAATGAATGGAATAAAAAACTCACCCTGTCCTTCCCCAAATTGAATTCCTGCACAAAGGGCAAAGCCAAAACAGCATCAAAACATAAAATTTTCTGAATGAAACATTAGAAAACCTAACTTAGATAAAAAAAAAAACCACACAAGAAACAAATACGAACCATTAGCATCTGAGAATTGGTGAGAGCGAGCAGCCGATTCTGCTGGCATGTGCTCTGAAGCTCGAACTGAAGCTTCTGAATCTCAACATTCTTCATTTCTATGGTCTTACTGCACCCCACCAAAACATTAACTTTTTCAAAACAGAGACAAAAGAAAAAAAAAACCCAATTTGAATGAAATGAAGGGAAAAAAAAACTTACTTCCTTTCCGCGATGAGCGCCATCATTGTCATCTTGTCCTGAACAATTCGCAGACAAAATAAGCAAATCAGAGCTTCTAAAGTAACACAAAAGAGAGATCCAGTGAAACCATGCCTTCTTGAGGCGGTCGACGCCGTCGTCTTTGGGAATCGAAGGGACGCCGAGGGGCTGAACCGTGTTGGTGATGTTGGAGAGCTTCCTCCTCCCGTTAACCATCGATTTCTGAGCCCCTGCAGAGGTTCCATGGAAACACCGATCAGTACACAAAACCCTAACCCAAGACCGTCGCTTTCGTCGAAAAATCGAAATAAAACCTAAAGAGAGAAAAGTGGAAACCCTAATTTTACCTCCCCCGCCGACATTTTCGGTGACGACGACGAGATTCTCCGCCATGGACGACGATCTCTATCTCTCTCTCTCGCTCGCTGGCTCTCCTTTTTTTCTAGGGTTTTCAAATTGGTTGCAAACCCAGTCGAACAGTTCTTTTATGGTTCTTCGTTTTATGTCGAACTGGCTTTGTTACTTCCCCTTCTACGAGATGCTCGCCGTTTTCGAAACGCGGTTGGGCAAGCGGGAATCTGAAGTTATCTTCACCGGAGAGAACACGGTTGCATGGTCAAACGGCTAGGAATTGATGGTACAGGTGGCCCTTAGTTTTAAAATTCAAAAATTAAAAAAAAAATAGGTAAGCCCAGGAGTGCAACTCAAGCCGGGTTGGGTCGGGTTGAGTTTCAACCTGACCCAATTAAAAAGGTTAGAAAAACCCAACTCAGCCAGACACTTAGGTTTGAGAAGCTCACCCAAACACAACCCATTGGGTTTTGTTCATATTCGAGTTGAGTTTGAGTTTGATTTGAATTGGATTGGATTGGTTCAGGTTGAGTTCGAGTTTAATTTGAATACTATTTAAAAAAATTAAAAATTTGACAGAATTAATTCTCCGCATAACAATAATAAAAAAAAGATAAAAATAAAGAACATTTTTATTTAGAGAATAAGATATGAAACTATAAAAGTGAAAGATTGTAGATAAAAATAAGTCATGATACTTGGGCCCCAAAATATAAGCCCCACTCACAAGCCCCATGAGGTGTCATCATCTCTTTGGTTGGCTTGTTGACTTTTCAAAAAGGGTAAAAGGGCAAAATACAAATCTGCCATTTATTAAAAATCTCTCCCATTAACCCAAATCCTCCTTTTTTTCTCTAACGAGTTACTAATTTTTCAAATTTACATCAAAATTTATGTATTTCAAAATTTGAATTTTGAAATCCTTATTTACAAACTCAATTTTCAATTTCAATTACATCCAGGTTACCTAAATTACACCAAAACTTACCTAAATTGATTTTTTTGTCAAAATCCTTCAAACGGCTACTATTACATTTACGAATGTAATAAAAATAACATAGATTTAAAAAATTAGTTGACTGTTACATTTATTTTTTTTGTCAAAAAATTTACATGTAGTTGACTGTTACATTTATGAATGTAACAAATATAAATCAATACATGCATGCGGTTAACTGTTACATTTACGAATGTAACAAAAATAACATAAAAATGACTATTTACATTGTCAACAATGTAGCAGTTTTATCAAACAAAACACCCTTTAAAAAATGTAACAATATCAAATGTTACATGTAGATATTGAGACAAAAACAAATTAAACTATGAAAAATGATATTCAATACACGAAAAACAAATGAAACTGTGAAAAATAACATAAAATACATAAAAAAAATTAGACAATTGAACATTCACATGATCATATAATTCATCCAAAAATAAAACATACAATTCCAATTATGAAAAACAAAAATACAAAAATCTGATTTTTATAATAAGAGCCCCTCGTCGGAGGCCCAAACTAAGTCATGAAAAGTGAGGAGACAAGATTGATGAAAAGAAGGAAAAGAAGGCCTCACCGAGGTGGAATTCATGACCGCATTGGAGTTTGGCGATGGATCACTCCCCAAATCAAAAAATAATTAAAAAAAGATTCCATGTCTTCCAAATTCATAAAAGTAGAATTTCAGATCTGTTGCATGAATAAAAGCTTCAAAATTTATGATTCTCCATGATGCAGTGGTGAAGAAATACAAGAATTAATGATACTCCACGATTTTCGAAATAAAATCTTAAGGTGGTTATCAAATAAAGGGTATAGTAGGTAATGTCCAATTGCTACCTTATGGGGGCCTATTTGGGGCCTGTGATATTGGGGCCTATAAATTATTATTGTAAAAATAAATTACACAATTCACATTTTATTATACACATTAAAAAATTATTATTTTACTTAGATATAGAAACTTCAAGTTCGGGTTTGTGGGAGGATGATTTTCTCTTCTCCTCGATTGGTTCAAGCTCGATCCAGTCTTAATGAAGGTCGATCCGTGAAGAGATGATGATTAGGGTCCGCGATTGATTTTTTGGACTAAACCTGGCCCGCCCTTAGAATGAATCCAGCCGACTGATTTTTGGGTCTCAGGCTAAATGGTGATTCCTACTAACAAGATGATTAATTATCCCCAACTATAAGGCTAGTTTGGAAAAGAGATAAGGTTTTGAGGATAAGTTGTCCTAATTGTATGAGATAAAAAATCTATCAATTTTGTTCATATTTATATTTGTCAAAATAAGATAAAAAGTGGGGATAAATGCCATCTTAGTTTTTAGGTGGAACAAAATATCCTCATTTTCATTTTAAAATTAAGAAAATTGTCTGCAGTTTATCCAATATTTTTTATATAAAAAGAAATAAGCTATTCTCCTATTCACTTATCCTCATAATTACCTCTTATTTCAACACTTATCCCCTTATCAACCCACAACATAAAAGGACATGTTATTTTTATCAAAGTTTGGGGGGAATTATTGAGGTGATTAAGGATATTGTTGTTTGCTTGGCATTGGGCACGATTGATTTTTTTTCCCTTTAATTGTGTATGTTTTTTTTTCTTTTTGATTGAATAAGCATTTTTAGAAGGCAGAGTTCTTACGGTAATTTATGCTCAGATAAGATACCTGTGAACAAGGGGGAGGGCAAAGTAATTTTTTTCTTTTTGATTGAATAAGCATTTTTAGAAGGCAGAGTTCTTATAGTAATTTATGCTCAGATATGATACCTGTGAACAAGGGGGAGGGCAAAGTAAAAGAAGCAAGAGGAATATTGAAGGATTGAAGCAAGGAATAGTTCACAATTGAGAATCACAATATCAATATAGATTTTGTTTTTAAAAAAAACTAGACACAATCCCGTTATAACCCATCTATAGTCTACACATGTTTTGATTTTTATAAAATAAGATATTACATATGATAATATGTTTATTTTTATAAAAAATAAATTACATAGTTCAATGAATTGTCTCATCATTTATTAAAAATGTAAAAAATTTTGACATATCTACTTCAACAAGTAATCTATTGAGGTATATAAGAATTTAGATGAGTCCGTGTGTAAAAGCGATCTTATTATTAAAAATTTAATTGCATCACGTTTTAAAAAAGGGGCTCTGTGATCAGTGATTTTTCTGCTTATGGCATTCTATTGATAAACCATCCAAACTTCAATAGATAACATGAAGTGGATGGGTTCATATACTTCCACCACATGAAGAGTCATCAATAGCATCTTCTATTATATTTCCAATTAATTCATAATGAATCTGAGCCAGGAGAACCTCAATTATATATATATTTCATTCACATCTTAAACATGCCACAACTTCTTCTGGTAAGAAAAGAAGAATAACGTCAGGGATAGTCCTTATATCCCGCTCACATTTTTATTTTTTTAAAATAATAAATCTAATTATAAAACATATACTTTTATGAAAATATACACACACATATTTATGGAAAATTGGATGGACCCGTTAGATAAGAAAAATGTGAAAATTATTAATAAGGTAAATAACTCACCTAACTAGTTGGATAGGTACTGAGGTATATAGATTTTATGTGAGATTGTCATATAGGGTAGCCTAACCATGTAACAAAAAATTAAATTTTGATTAAAACACAAGTCATTCAATGAGAGTGCCAAAACTGTCATTTGTAATTACAGTTAAAGAGTGAATACAACAGAACAAAACAGAACAAAACACCAAGAGAAGAGAAATGAAGATGCAAAACAAAATATGTTGCGCATGAGCTGCTCTTCATCTCCTCTGCTACCAGTCCTCCTCTTCTTCCTCATATGTATACTCTTCTTCAATCGACACGCTCTCCGAGACGACTCCATCTTCTTCGATGCGAGCAGGACGTCTACGAGACTCGTTCAATTCTCCTCCTCTCCTTCCCCTTCCCCTTCTCCATCAACTCTTCCAGTCAGACAAAATGATGTCAAGCATAGCAACTTCTCTACAGCTTTCAACACCACCACCAGTAATACAACTAGTACTGATGTTGTACATCCTATCAGGGTAAGAATTCGATCCAATTCTTGAATGGGTTCTATTTTTCATGCAAAATCTTGAATGGGTTTGATTGTTTTCTTGGCAGAAGAGATCGGGAGAGATGGAGAAGAGTCTGGCGAGGGCTCGAGCCGCGATTCGTCGTGCGGTGATCAACAAGAACTACACATCCAACAGAAAGCAGTCATTCATCCCCAGAGGAGCGATTTATCGAAACGCCTACGCTTTTCATCAGTAATGATTCAAGTCATTGATCAGTTAATCCAAAAATTGATAGTTAGAGTTTCATTGTTTCTACTGATTCAAATCGGAATTCTATCAAGTTCATTGATTCTGTGGTCGTCGTTTTATTAATCTTGTGAATACAGAGGTGGGTCTTGATTGTTTGACACCGACAGATATAAAACTTTCTTCATTGGGAACTCCTGCATTTGATTTCACCTGCACAACCATTTATGGTTCTTGTTATGCACTTATAACCGTCACAGAAATTACTCAGGCCGCAGAGTTTGCCACGTTTTTGCCACGTTTAAGAAAGCTAGATTGATTGCTTGTTGTGAGACAAAAGGAAGGTTTGTTTTTATTGATCAGAAGTGACAAAATACGAAGTTGGTGAAAATGCAATGCTTTTTCTAAAGTTATAATAAAATCTCTTTTTTTTTAAATATGTGGAATTTTTACTTATAATTATGCAGCTTGAGAAAAACAGAGATTCAAATTTTTTGTGTTGTTCTACCATCATAATTGACCAAACTAAGCTTAAATAGAACTATAGCAATCATTTGTGAATGTACACTTAGTCATATCACTTGCATATCAAATGAAACCCTATTCAAATATTTGTCATTACACGACTTTGTGACTATGATTAGAACCACAACATGAATCCATTTTTATCTATAAAGTATTTGATCTAATTATGTACTCTTTCAACATTTAAGAAGGAAATACTCTGCTTAATACATACATAGTTTTATTGGCTACACATTTTGATGAATGAAAAACCATGTTCAGGAGCCACATAGAGATGGAGAAGAGACTGAAAATATGGACATACAGAGAAGGCGAGCCGCCGCTCGTTCACAGCGGTCCGCACGCGAGCATCTACTCCCTTGAGGGCCACTTCATCAGCGAAATGGAGTCCAGTAAGAACCGCTTTGCCGCCCGCCGACACGAAGAGGCCAACGTGTTCTTCCTCCCCTACAGCATCGTCAACGTGGTCCGGTACGTCTTCAAGCCCGCCACACCACGCTTGCACGAGCGGCCAGTCCAGAGGTTCGCTCTGGACTATGCGCGCACGGTGTCGAACAAGCACCCGTTCTGGAACCGAAGCGACGGGGCCGATCACTTCATGGTCTCTTGCCATGATTGGGTAAGTCAACAATGCACCGGATCCTATTAAAACTAATTTTTTAAAGGGTCTTAGTCTCGTAACTCAGTAATTGACAATAAAATTTATGTTCAGGGTCCACAGGTCTCGCACGGGGACCGCGACTACTTCCGTAACTTCATTCGCGTGCTCTGCAACTCCAACACCTCCGAAGGCTTCATCCCCAAACGAGACGCGTCGATGCCGGAGATCAACTTGAAGGACAAGCGCATCGCCCCGCCGGACCAGGTCACGTCGCCCGCGAAGCGGACGAGGCTGGCGTTCTTCGCAGGGGGGCTCCACTGTTCCATAAGGCCGTCCCTCCTGCGCCACTGGAAGGACAGGGACGAGGATGTGGTTGTCTACGAGCACATGCCGAAGGGCGCAAATTACGAGGAATTGATGAGGACGAGCAGGTACACATAGCAGACATAAATTTAACGTGGTTCAGCCTAACCCTACCGCCACGTGATTGCAAAATTGAAATCTTCCATTTTCTTAGAAGATATAAAGACTAGCCATCTAAATTGATATATTGAATCTGAGACATTTTTCCAACAGGTACTGCCTGTGCCCGTCAGGGTATGAGGTGGCGAGTCCAAGGGTGGTGGAGGCGATATATGCGGGGTGCGTGCCGGTGATCATATCGGAGGCGTACGCGCTGCCGTTCGAGGACGTGCTGGACTGGGGGAAGTTCACGGTGGAGGTGCCGGTGGAGAGGATACCGGACTTAAAGGAGATACTGCAGGGGATATCGATGCGGAGGTACCTCACTTTGCACCGGCGGGTGTTGCAGGCGCAGAAGCACTTCGTGATCAATCGGCCCGCGAAGGGGTTCGATGTGATACACATGGTGCTTCACTCGGTCTGGCTCAGGAGGCTCAACCTCAGACTCTCCTACTGAGGTGGATTTTCAGTGGTTCGAATTGAAGATGTTTGATTTTTTTTTTTGGTTGGGTCTGGTGAATTGTTTGAATTTCACGTTTTGGAGAGACTCCCCTGTATATTTAAAAATCATAAAGAGAGGATTGATGGGGTTGAGTTGGGAATAAGGAATAGAATTGGTTTATTCTTTGTTGTTTAATGGAATGAGATGGTGAAATTGAAAGAGTTAAGGAATTTTTATATTTTTAGTTATTTTATTTTATTTTAAAAAACTTATACAATTTTTTACTTGTTTTTGTTTTGTTCGTTATGTATCTATTTATCTATTTTATTACTTTTTATTGAGATTTCATTTTATATGTTTTTTGATTCATGAAGGTTATGTTGTGCCAATTTTCTTTATGATGTCCATCCTTTTTAAAAAAAATTTATTTAATTATCTTTATTACTAATCAAGTGGGATTTGCTTCTTTAAGGTTAGTCATCTAAAAAATATATATATAATTTAATGTTATTCTTTTTATTTTGTCATCCCAAAAACATTATGTTAATAAATGTTATTTTAGAGGTTCCTTTAGGGCCCCTCTCTGGTTAGAGAAACATATCTTCACACCATGGAAGTCGTTGGACTTCGGATCAAAGAACTCGAAATCCGCTTGTATCATGATATCCAAATAAACCACTAAATCTAAAGTAGACTCTGATTTTGTATAGATAAAAACCTCAATTTGTTTTCCCAGTCATCACTCCACCTCCTCCAATTCTCGCCTTTTCATCTTCTTTACTGGCGTAACCAAACGGTAGGGGGCGTTTGGTTATTCAGGGGTAATTGGTGGAGGGGTGGAGTGGTCTCATTGGATAGATTTCTCTTTTACTACGTAGCACTGTTTTATGTATCTTTTGACTTACTTTATTTCATGTAATTTGGGCATTGTTCTTCTAATACCAAAAAAAAAAAAACAAAATCTTCTTTGTTGACATAAATTAAAATCATGGGATTTGGGGAGTGGAGGCGACAACAACGATGTTTTAGGGAGTATTGGCATAGTGCAACGGAAGAAATGGAAAAATTCCTTTTCTTAGGAATACATACAAGATTCGTCACTCCAAAAAAGATAATGGTAACCCCACCATTAACTACTTTATTTATGAATTCATAGTAATAGAAATACTTGTCCATTCGAGACAGAATTTGTAACTTGTTATCCTCTTGCTTAGCAGACAAAGATTGACATCCGTGAAAAGACTGATTCATTCGGATCGACATGAGGGTACGGCTACATTGCATTGCCAAAATCCATGTATATTTGAAACAGGTTGACCCCCTTGTTTCTCTTATGGTACAACCCTCTTTCCACTGAGTCCACCTTTCGCCTTGGTCTACATAGACAAAATGTAGGACTAGTGACAACAGTTCATCACGGAAGAAAGTACTCACTGAGCCGAGATCACTAACTAATACTAATATAATAGAAAAGAACTGTCTTTTCTGTATACTTTCCCCGGTTCTGTTGTTACCACGGGCCTTACGCAATCGAGGGGATCATATATATATCCCTTCAACACAACATAGGTCATCGAAAGGATCTCGGACGACCCACCAAACAAATCATGAAAGTCAATATCCTTCAGAAAATGGATTCCTATTCGAAGAGTGCATAACCGCATGGATAAGCTCACACTAACTCGTCAATGAATTTTGGATCCAATTCGGGATTTTCATTTTCCTCCGACGAAGGGGGAGAAGCATACATGCCGAGCGAGTAGTCACTAAGGACCGTTTGATGGGAGGAACTGTGTTTTAAAATTGAATTGTTCAATTAATTGAAAAAATCATCGAGTTAAGAGACACTGGTTCAATTGTCAGGTCAACCACATTTGACAATTACATAATTACAATATAATAAATATATTAATATCAACATTAATAAAAATATAAGGATTTTAGAAAAACTTTACTTAAAGTTTTTATATAACATCATAACATGATTTTAATATATAAATTCTAAATTTGTTATTAAATTTCATATGTTATCATGTAAATAATCACAATTTCTATGAATAAATAACCGATCGGTTTAATTAAATCATGTTGATTCATAAAAACTATTGGTTCAACTGATAGATAGATTGAGTTTTATCGATTTTTATATAATTGAATTTTAGAATAAATCGAATCGAAATTCGAAACAGATATTGTCTAATCAATTCAACCAATCAGATCGGGTCGGATTTTATAACACTAGGGAGAAAGTGGACGGTTGCGAACAATTACCGCCCCAGCGTCCACAACTACCCCCTCTCTGTTTTCTCTCTCCCCCCTTCATCAATCGCCGCATCTTTTTCCCTCCGCCCACCTCTGCACCTCTCTTTCTTCCTCTCTCTTCTCATCTTATCTCTAAAATTTATTTTTTAATGGGGGTGGGACCGCCTCTTTTTCTATCCATTTTATTCCCTTAGCTCGTCACAATCAATACTTTCCCTTTTCATAACCCCACGAGATAACCTTTTGTTCTTTCCCACACAAGTAACCTAATAAATCAAAATTCCTCCTTCCATTTTTCATTGACATTTTTAAGTGCCACGATTTATTTATCTCTATTATTTATTCTAATGTAAATGCAGGGTCTATTTGGCTATTTGTTCACGCACGAGTCGTGATATGTGATAAAAAAAAAAAAACTGATTTAATGACTTGTACCAATAAAAAAAAATACAGACGTCATTTTATAGGAGTATCATATTTATTTATTTATTATTGATCAATATCAAAATTGGTCAATTTCCATCACAAACAATGAATAGTATACCTCCTAATATCAACACATAAAACTCACAAAAGAATGAACTATCCACGTTATAATCTTCCCTTTTCATGTACCAAAAACTAAAAAACCACCTCAGTAGGAGAGTCTGAGGTTGAGCCTCCTGAGCCAGACCGAGTGAAGCATCATGTGTATCACATCGAACCCCTTCGCGGGCCGATTGATCACGAAGTGCTTCTGCGCCTGCAACACCCGCCGGTGCAACGTGAGGTACCTCCGCGTCGATATCCCCTGCAGTATCTCCTTTAAATCCGGTATCCTCTCCACGGGCACCTCCACCGTGAACTTCCCCCAGTCCAGCACGTCCTCGAACGGCAGCGCGTACGCCTCCGATATGATCACCGGCACGCACCCGCATATATCGCCTCCACCACCCTTGGACTCGCCACCTCATACCCTGATGGGCACAGGCAGTACCTGTTGGAAAAATGTCTCAGATTCAGTGTACTAATTTAAATAAGTGAACGCCTAATTTATTAGAAATACTTATCAATTGGATAAGATGCTCTCAATTTTGCAGTTACATAGAGGTAGGATTACACCGAACCACGTTAAATTTCTATCTGGCGTACCTGCTCGTCCTCATCATCTCCTCATAATTCACCCCGCTGGGCATGTGCTCGTAGACGACCACATCCTCGTCCCTGTCCTTCCAGTGACGCAGGAGGGACGGCCTTATGGGACCATGGAGCCCCCCCGCGAAGAACGCCAGCCTAGTCCGCTTGGCGGGCGACGTGACCCGGTCGGGCGGGGCGATGCGCTTGTCCTTCAAGTTGATCTCCGGCATCGACGCGTCTCGTTTGGGGATGAAGCCTTCGGAGGTGTTGGCATTGCAGAGCACTCGAATGAAGTTACGGAAGTAGTCGCGGTCTCCGTGTGAGACCTGTGGACCCTGAACATATATTCCGTCATCAACCACTTGAATTATGAGTTCAAGACCCTTTTAAAAAAATTAGTTCTGATAGGATCCGGTGTATTGTTGGCTTACCCAGTCATGGCAAGAGACCATGAAGTGATCAGCCCCCTCGCTCCGGTTCCAGAATGGGTGCTTGTTCGACACCGTGCGCGCGTAGTCCAGAGCGAACCACTGGACTGGCTGCTTGTGCAAGCTTGGCGTGGCGGGCTTGAACACGTACCGGACCACGTTGACGATGCTGTAGGGAAGGAAGAACACGTTGGCCTCTTCGGGTCGGCGGGCTGCGAAGCGGCTCTTACCGGACTCCATTTCACTGATGAAGTGGCCCTCGAGGGAGTAGATGCTCCCGTGCGGGCCGCTGTGAACGAGCGGCGGCTCGCCTTCTCTGTATGCCCATATTTTCAGTCTCTTCTCCATCTCTATGTGGCTCCTGAATATGGTTTCATTCATCAAATGGTGTAACCAATAAAATTGTTTATGTAATAAACAGAGTGTTTCCTTTCAGATTAAGGTTATACTTTGACATACATGTTTAAAAATGATAATAAAAGAATACCTAATTAGATCAAATGTTTTCTAGATAAAAATGGATTCATGTTGTGGTTCTAATAGTAGTCACAAAGTTTGTGTATAACAAATAGTTGACCAGGATTTCATTAGATATGATAAGTGATATGACCCATTGTATCATCACAAATGATGGCTATGGTTCTGTTTAAGCCTAGTTTGGTCAATTATGTTGGTAGAACAACACAAATCTTTTATATCTGTTTCTCTTAAGCTGTATAATTAAATGTGCAAATTCCACATATCTTTATAAATTTTTTTTTGAGATTTCATTAGAACATTTGAAAAAGTATTGCATTATCACCAACTTCGTCTTTCGTCCCTTCTGATCAATAAAAACAAAGCTTTCTTTTGTCTCACATCAAGCAATCAATCTTGCTTTCTTAAACGTGGCGAACTCTGTGTCCTGAGTTATTTCTATGAAGGTTATAAGTGCATAACAAGAACCATAAATGGTTGTGCAGGTGAAATCAAATGCAAGAGTTCCCAATGAAGAAAGTCTGTTCAAAGCTTTTAAAATTGTCAGTTCAACCGTCCAGACCCACCTCTGTTTTTTTAAAGATTAATAAAACCACAACCACAGAATCAAATGAACTTGATGGAATTCTGAATTGAATCAGTAGAAACAATGGAACTCTAACTATCAATTTTTTGATTAATTGATCAATGGTTTGAATCCTTACTGATGAAAAGCGTAGGCGTTTCGATAAATCGCTCCTCTGGGGATGAATGACTGCTTTCTGTTGGATGTGTAGTTCTTGTTCATCGCCGCACGACGAATCGCGGCTCGAGCCCTCGCCAGACTCTTCTCCATCTCTCCTGATCTCTTCTGCCAAGAAAACAATCAAACCCATTCAAGATTTTGCATGAAAAAGAGAATCCATTCAAGAATTAGATTGAATTCTTACCCTGATAGGATGTACAACATCAGTACTAGTTGTATTACTGGTGGTGGTGTTGGAAGCTGTAGAGAAGTTGCTTTGCTTGACATCGTTTTGTCTGACTGGAAGAGGAGATGGAGATGGAGATGGAGATGGGGAAGGAGAGGAGGAGAATTCGACGAGTCTCGTTGACGTACTGCTCGCATCGAAGAAGATCGAGTCGTCTCGGAGACCGCGTCGACTGAAGAAGATGATACATATGAGGAAGAAGAGGAGGATTGGTAGCAGAGGAGATGAAGAACAGCTGATGCGCGCCATATTTTATTTTACATCTTCATTTCTCTTCTCTTGGTGTTCTGTTCTGTTCTGTTACTTCTCTGCTTGTCATTTGTAATTGCAAATGACAGTTTTGGCATTCTCATTGAATGACTTGTATTTTAATGAAAATGTTGTTGGTATATGGTTTGGTTGCCCTACATGACAAGGAAGTTTTTTTTTTTTTTCCTTTTCTGGGATTTGTAAATGGATCATTATTATAGTTTGGTATAAAATGTAAAAGGATCATTAAGATATTTTCTTATTTTTTACCAAATTAATTTTTGTATCAAGATTAAAAAATGTTTCAATTCTTGAGATCACAGATATTCAAAAATGAATTACAATATAAAACAAGGGAGGAACTAGAAAAACCATTAAAATTTTGAATAATCTTCTTAGCTATTTTTCAAAGGCAACCAAAGACTTGTAAGTTTAAAGTGGAAGAATTTTTTTACATAGTTTGGCTTCCCTAGTTTTTTTTTTTATATTGTTTTTCCATGTCTAAGGTATGAATGAAATGCATAATGAAGGTTATTCCATCTTAGAATTTCAGTATGAAATAATTGAAAGTATACAATATACTAGAAGACTGCCATTGTTGACTCATCCTACGGTGTTAAGTATTCCAAGCCATCCACATCATATTATCTATTCAAAATTCCATCCATGCATATATTATCACAAACAAATATGATCAAGAGTCCATAAGCATAAAAATCACTATCACCAACCTTTTTTTTTTTTTTATCTGTGTTTGGTTGCTATCGGCGCCCATTGCAGATTTTTTATGCATTGTGTTGATGTTATGCAATTTAAAAAAAAAAGAAGATATATTGGTCTACCTTCCCTGAAAACACTATATTGCAAAATACCCCATTTGAAACTCTATTACCATTATGCATGGATGCCCTTTTGAAGGGTATTTATGCACAATATAACTAGTTTTAAGTTTACAAAAATATCCCTCAAAAGAGCATCCATGCAACTTGAACCCTTTTTGAATTGTATTGTTGAAAATAATTATTTATCAAAGTTATATTTGATAAAATAAGAATTTTTTAATGGTACATATGGAAAAGACCCTTTTAGAAAATCAACAACCATCCCTAGAAAGAATGCTATCTGAATATACAATTCAATTTGATGGAATTGTAACCAAAAGGATTTTTTATTGTAAATTTCACATTTTCTGAGGGGGTTATATCATTTTTTTTTCTTCTTAAAAGGTAATTTGTGTTGGTGACATGATCCCCAATTGTGAAGTATTCCTTGCTTCAAAACTTCAATATTCCTCGTCAAAATAATAATAATAATAATCAATATTCCTATTGCTTTTTGTTTATTACGTCGATGAAATTATGAATACGGTTATAAGGTTGTAATATTGAGCCGAAAAATGTGTATCTTACAATTAAGGGTGTATTTGGTTGCGCGATTGCAAAACTGATTCTACAGGAATCTGCGATTGCAAACCTGATTCTGCAGGAAGCTCACTTTCTCAGCTTTTTGAAATCGCAGCTTTTGGGCACTATTTGCCTGCAATCGCTGGGTTTAAAACTGCGATTACAAAACTGTTTGGTTGCGCGATTGCAAACGCAGCTTTCTGTAATCGCAATCGCAGCGCAATCGCGCAACCAAACGCACCCTAAGTCTCCATTGAACACTTATCTGTAAACAAAAATTCTACAAAGGGCCCACATGGAGAAAGCCAATTCTAGTTTTTCCAACTTTTTAACAAATCAATAACATGTATGTTTCTTATTTCATTTTAATGAGTTGAATCAAATCAATTCAGGACTGTTCATTATTATTAATACAAAAAAAATAAATAGATAATCACGTTATGTGTTTGGATTTTTTGAAGAAATTAATTAGGGGTCCTTATGATCACCCGTGAATTATTTTTAGGTCCCTGAAAGTTTTTAAGTTTTTATTTAGTCCCTGAGGCGGTGAGAAATTATCTTTAAGTCTCTGAAACCGGATGACGTTACTGTGTCCATCAAAAATATCAAAAATACCCCCATGCTAATTTTTTCAATACACTGTTAGTATTCCCAAATATATTGTTAAGTATCTCCAATACACTGTTAACACTTTCCAGTACATTATTAACCCTCACAAAATGTTAACAGACGACGAGAGGCCTTTTCGATATTTATGACGGATAAACTAATGATACCAGTTTTCAAGGACCTAAAGATAATTTTTCACCGCTTTATGGAGCTATTTTTGCTTCTTTGTTTGAATAAGTTTGTCTTCTGTGTTCTATAATCAAAATATAATAATAAATTTGTATAATTAAATAAAAATAATTAGTTATATCTATTCTCATATATAACTATCAGAATTTATTCCATCGTATCTGTGAATATATATTACAAATGATCCACACTATACAAACATGCTTTTTGTTGCCCATAATTTTATCCACCTCCTTAATTATTTTAAAGTCAAAGCCTCAATAGATGAATGCAAATTTTTGTCTTTCAAAGTCCTGGTTTCAATGATATTTTTTTTATGGCTTCCTATCACTTTTGTTCCCCATAATTTTATCCACCTCCTTATTTTAAAGTCAAAGCCTCATTGGATGAGTGCGAATTGTGCTCTTCCAAAGTCCTGGCTTCAATGATTTTTTTTTTCATGGCTTCCAATCTCAAATGGCATTGAATTCAAGAAGATTTGGGAACTTATGAGACGCCCCCTTTTTGGGGACTATAGGTGTAGTTTTCATAGATATATATGAGTAATGCAAAATGGAACATTATTAGGGGTATTTTTGTGAGGGGTTTAGATGGTTAACATAGCTGTCCCCCAACAGGAATATGTCCCTCTCTTGCATGTGAGTTTTGTGTTTTAATACGTTTGGGATTCTTTTGTAAACAGAAGAAAAAAGGGTTGGGGATAATTATCATGAAATTGGGATTCTTGTTAGAGGTCAATGTCAAGTTTTGTTTTTTTCTTAAATGCAAAACCATTGAAGCTCATCTAAAAGGGACTGGGTTACAGTTGGACGCGTTGGATAATTTGATGGTCCAACGCGATTGTAATCGTTCGATCTTATTGAGTCATTATGATTGAAATATTCGATCATATATTAAAATTAAAATTAAGATAAATTAAATTATAACATTTCTTTTTTTTAAGATTCAATTAAATTTTATATCTCAAAGTGATAAGATCGAACGGTCACGATCGCGTTGAACAATCAAATTATACGTGTTGGACCTAACCCGGTCCCCATCTAAAATACTGTTTCAAAATGGGAGTTAATGTTGTAAATATTGAACCACTAATATTAGAACATAAAAAATGGCCTGATTAGAGAAAGGAAAATGACATAGCAAATCTTGTGTGTAATCCCGTATGCAATTTTATAATTTTTTTTAATTATGTATTCATCTATTAAATTATATGCTTTTATAAAAAATGAAGTATACACTAAATTATGTTATTATAAAAAATTTTAAATAAAAAAAATTGAATTTTCACTCTTATAAAAAGTGAAGTATACATTATGATAAAAGCTTTCACTTAACATAAATATCAGCATATGATCTTTCCCTCCACAAGTAAATTAAGATACCTTGTATTATTGTATAATCACATTATATCATCTGCAGAGTCCAGTAAAAACGAAAAATAAAACCTATCACATGTGATTTCATCTATACTTCTTTATCTACCCAACAATGTGAAAAGCCACACTGTAAAGCCAAAACTGTATGATGAACAGTACTTTCAGTATGGGAGCCTAACATTGAGCCTCCTGAGCCACAGCGAGTGCAAAACCATGTGAATCACGTCGTAGCTCTTCGCCGGCCGGTTCAGCACGAAGTGCTTCCTCGCTTGTATGACCCCGCTCCTCAGCCTCGCGTACTCCTTGTCGGTTATCGACTGGAGTATCGTCTTTATGTCCGATATCCTCTCCACCGGTATCGAAACGGAGAATTTGCTCCAGTCAAGCACATCGCTTAGAGGAAGCACAAAATTGAGCGAGAGGATCACAGGGACGCACCCTGCGTAGAGGGACTCGTCGATCCTGGGGCTCGCCACCTCGTATCTGTTGGGACAATAAATAATTTTATCTGTATGAAATAAATAATATATATATATATATATATAATATAGAGAGATAGAAAGAGGAGCGATTCCTTGAGGCCATGATGTCTTATCAAGATTTTTCATTAATGTGATGGCTAAGAAATAAGAAAACATTCACTAGAACCATTTTTATGAAAATGTCAACTTAATTTTTTTATTATTTATAAAAAAATCAATCTAACAGATACATATTATAACGTTTTTTTATGCAATCTATATGATACTCTCTAGTTGATCAACACAAAGAAGCTATGTCGTTCCCATCAAAGATGATACACGTGTGTGTGTGTGTGGATGCATCATGTAACAATCACCAATTACTATATCACAATAAATAGATATTTAAAAAAATTAAAAAGGATAATGTTAGATATACAATACCCGCTGGGACACAAGCAGAACCTGGCCTTGCGCATGGTAGCGTGGTAGTTGACGCCCTTGGGCAGGTACTCGTGGACCTGAACCTCATCATCTTTGTCTTTCCAGTGGCGCAGCAGCACCGACCTTATGTGACCGTGCTCGCCGCCGGCGAAGAAGGCAAGGATCGGTCGTTTTGGCGGCGGTTCCTCCTCTTCGTCGGGCGGGGAGAGGCGTCCGTCGTGGATGTTGACCTCCGGCAGCGTCGCGTCCCGGTCCGGGTGGAAGCCCTCCGAGGAGTTGGCGTTGCACATGATGCGTATGAAGTTCTTGAACAGCTTTGGCTTTCCATATGACACATATGGACCCTGTTAAAAAGTAAAGCAGCTTGTTAGTATTGGCAATTCAAATCAAATTTATACATGTATAATGTGTGAAATAATGATTATATGAAATCACTGATACCATCTCAAGTTTGAGTAGTCATCTATTTATAATACTAATATAAAAGATTATGCATTACAATGGATCTCAACGTATCTTATCTTATTCAACAATTAATATCAACACATAAAACTATGTGGTTGCCTTCAATCTTTATTTAAATAGTCAACATCTTGACTTGATCTACCATAATGGATGATCAACCATTTCAAATTTAGTAGATCTCCATATATGGTCCGAACGGGTGTTTTTCTCTCGTTGTTAAATGGTTAATTAGAATGTATATGTATATGAATTACTCAAGTAATATAAGATACCCTACAAAGGTTCATAGCACAAAAAAAAAAAACAAAAAAAATCAAGAACCTGATCTGACCAAGAAGTCAGGGAACTGATCCAGATCGACCAACGTTCAAGGTATTCTTACTTTTTAACTCATTCATACTTTTTGACAATTACAATAAACATGTACACTGTTTATAAAGAAAAAAAAAACCATAATTTATAATTTTATGACTTATAATCTATAACTTGTAAATGAAAGCTTTAATTACCCAGTCATGACAAGCGACCATGAAATGATCAGCGCCGTCGCTGCGGTTCCAGTAAGGATACTTATTGAGTATGAGTTTGACGTAGTCGGTCGTGCATGTTTGGAGGGGAATCATGGATGCGATGAAGGGTCTGTAGACGTATCTGAGGATGTTAGTGATGCTGAAGGGGAGGAAGAAGACGTTGGCCTCGTCGGGTCGGGCGGCGATGAAGGTGCTGTTGGAGTTCTCGAGTTCGTCGATGATGTGCCCTTCGATGGAGTACATCAGCGAGAACGGTCCGTCGTGGTAGATCGGTCGCTCCCCTTCCCTGTATGTCCACACCTTCAATCGCTTCTCCATCTCTATGTAGCTCCTGTTCATTTTTTTTAATATAATTATATTATTTGTTATTTTGTTAATGTTTTACCCTTACAATTTGTATGTTAAAAAACAATTAACAACTAATTAAGGTGGAGTTTGGAATCGTGTTTGGACGGATTTTTGCGTTGATCCAAACAAGTTATGGGTTTTTTGGTATATTTTATATCGTGTTTTTGGATAAGTTATGAAAATATAGCTTTTTAAAAACTGAAATTGTTGGAATTTATGTGCTCTAATATCACATCTAAATATGAGATATTCAAATTTAGATAATTATTTATATGAATTATTTGATTTATTATATTTATAATATTATGTATCAAATAAAAATATTTATAATAAATAAATATAATATAATCATTGAATATAATTATTTTTTGAAGAATCCATATCTGTATAAAATATCTAAATGTATGCATATGAATCCAAAAACTTGAATAAAATTTTATTTTAATTTCTGAATTCCTGATACATTACGTTGAAATGCATATATTTTTTGAGATAATTGACCAAGTAGAAACCATTTCTAGTCTAAAATGTCAGGTTGCAATTAAAGAAGCACTGAAAACATGGTGTATTTTCATTAACGTAGTATCAAAGGATACAGATAGAGATCAGAGAGAATCATTAGGCCTTTAATTTAATGATCTACATGCACATTGTGTGAATTCTGACACACTAAACAAATGTGGTGGCTCATAACATCAAATATTCTACCAATCAGGAAAGCAAATGATGCCAAACTTATAACTGTCATCCCTTTTAGTTTGAAACCAATGAATGTCACCATCCAATGTTTAGCTGTTAGCAGTTACATTTAGCATACCAAATATCTTCATTACTTAAGTGGTTGGTCTAACTCAGTAGGTATGAACTGAACATAAAAAAAATTCTAAGTCTCAAATGCTTACTGATCAATATATAGGTTTATAAAAGCAAAAACTCACTGATGAAACGCGTAGGGGTTCCGATAAATCTCCCCTCTCGGGACGAAACTCTGCTCCTTTTGAGAGATGTAGCCTCGAATCCTCACAGCGCGACGTATGTTTGCTCGAGCTCTCTCTAGACTTGCTTCCATGGATCCAATTCCCTCCTACACAATCAAGAAAACATGAATCTCAATCACCTCAATATTGTGCCTCCAGGATATCGGTATTAGTATTGATTCCAAACCACCTTTTGACATGTTGATATATTATGATGGATAGTCTTACATGGTTAGGCATGCTAGAAGTGTATCGTCTTTGTGAAGGCGGGGACTTGAAAGTTGGGCCAAAGAGGCTCTGCAAAGCCTGGCGATGGCGTTGATCGATGAGGGCGAGGGAGGACAGGAAGAAGAGGAAGACAAGAGAGACCACGACTGTGGAAGCATAGCTTCTGTTAGCCATATCTCTCTCTTCTCACTCTCTCTTTGTTTCAATAATGGTTTGAGCCAAAGTTGAAACTGTTTTATCAGGGGAAGAATTTCACATTTGGGGGTAGTCACTTCTCCATTTAATTACATCTCTGTAACACCTGGATGGCATGCCATTATTTGTAAATTAGGGGGCCACAGAAGTCAATGGAACTATTTGACATCAAGATCTGTGTAAGTCAAAACTGAAATTAATGCGTGACTTTGTTTAGTAGGAAATCATTACGTTGTTTAGCCGTTCAAGGTTTATATTGATGGTTGTTGATTTTTTAAAAATTATAAATCCAAGTTAGCTAGTTGAGAAGGACATTTAAGGTTTTATACAACCCAATATATATTATACATTACCCCTAGAAAAAAATATTGCATTTTAGTGAAGACTTGGGGATTAGTTTGCATGTGAAAGTTTGTACTCTTGCATTGGAAGACACGAGTCCTAGAGATTGGTTTTTTGAATTAATAAATGGTGAGTTTAATTTAGGACTCATATGGCCATAATTAATAAGCTTAGATTGTTGAGGACAAAAAAATAAATAAAATAGCCTTAAAATTCTATACTATTGTAAGGTCAATTCAATTCACTGACGTTAGTTTAAAAATATTGATGGTTGTTGATGGAGGATTGAGATTTTTATTTTATATTTTCGAACCCAATGATAAAAGGATTGATACACTAGATCATTTTTATAATTCTAACAAAATTTATGATTTGATATATGTCTGGTTAAGAGAGTATTTCTACTGTAAGGAAAATATAGAAAAATATTAACTCAATTCATTTCACTATATGATTTATTGTTTTTTATATAAATTTTTTTTATCACATTAAAAAATGTATACCTTTAAAAAAAATTAAAATATTTTAGAACTACAAAAATGGTTTTTCCTAACATTTTTCAGGCTACACATCTTGGGTCAAATTTATCCTGGGTCGAAATGGGTACGTAAGCATGTCTAGCCAGTCTCTTATGGACCGAGGCTCCTGGCCCAGTCCACAGGTGCATTCCATAGTGTGGAAATGGAGCTCCAACTGTTTGATTCAAAGATCTATGATACAATCTGTCTGTTTTACAGTAGGTGGTATTACTAATGCAGTGTATGAAATCATCCAATGTAATATACAGTTTACTATCTTAATATATATTTTATCGCAAAATGTAAAAATGCCGAAGCTATTTTTGCGTTTGTTTTGGAGGTGGCGTCAAACACGGGCGAAACACCAGACACGGAGTCAAACGAGCCATTGAAATCATATCCAAAAATATCTATCATTATAAGAAGAAAAAAAATCCAAAGATATCTACAAACAAACAACTTTCCTTTTAAACAACAATAGTTTTCCATATACACTCAACGCATCTACACACGCAGAAATAAAATAATAAAATGACACATTCAACATATTTGAATGATACCACCAAATCTTCAACCACACTTTTATAAACTTCTATAAATAAATTTAAAAAATTTCATCCTTTCACCTGTAAAAAAAAAAAAGCATCACTTGAACACTTAAAATCTGTATTACAATTGCATACAAATCACTCATCCAATCAAATAATAATAATAAATAAATAAAAAAAACCCAGTCGTCACACAGCAGACTCACACCCCTGAATCTTTCGCCACTCAATGAAAACCAACGCCGCCCCGTAATGCGCGAGCGCGCCCGCGACCACAAACAAGTGAAATATCTGGTGACTGTGCCCAGCAACATCAAACGTTCCCGGCCTCCACTTCTCGGGCACCCGAGTAATGTAAAACAGAGTCCCCGTCACGTACGAGACAGCCATCGCGAGCTCGTACGCGAGCGTCACGTTTCGCATGGGCTCGCGCCAGTTGGCGACCATGGCGTGCGCGGCGGGTATGAGTCCCGAGAATCCCATCGCCATGAAGAGGAAGGCGCGGAAGTTGCGGAAGGCGCCCGTCGAGAATTGCGGGGCGAGGAGGGTGAGCACGGTGAGGACGCCCATGACGGTGATGCCGGCGAGGTAGAGGAGGCGCCAGAGGGGGTCGCACTGGAAGATGTAGTAGATGGGGGGGAAGAAGGAGGCGACGATCATGACGGCGATTCCGACATAGTCGAAGCGGATGAGGAAGAGGCTCAGACGGCGCGAGTGGCAGCAGAAGAGGTGGCATGTCGCGCTTGAGAGGAGGCAGAACATGGAGCCTGAGAGGAACACGAAGAATGGCCACCGGGCTACTGGGTTTGCGTCGGTGGGGAGGAGGGTGTCGGATAGGTTCACCGATGTCGCGATTCCCTGATGAGAAACGGACATGTCAGTCTGTCATTAGAGGCTGAGGAGATCTGATGGTAAATGGTGATTGATTGTCATTGGTTTGTTTTTTTTTTTCCGTTGTTATGAAATAGACTTATGTCAAGTTAAATGAGTGGGAGATTGAACTGAATGACCATATATGCAAGTAATATCAAATTTTTCACATTATCATCTTCCTATGTGAACTTGTTGGGGAGGTTTTGATGGACAAGAACGGTGGGGAAGGAGTCCTTAATTGGGCAGGCTAGATATTAAATTCATTCAAATCTCTTCTAAAGTGCCTACTAGAAAATTTTCATCTCATGTCAGATAATTTGAAGGGTGATTAGTCATTATAATTGGTAAGTTGTTTATCCCATACTTTAAACCACTGCACATTGACTTCACTCTAGAGGGACTCTGAACAAGCACAAGTAATTTTATTTGTGTAGGTAAATATTTTTTTCTTCTAATTTGGCATGAATGAAAGTTGTTGGACTTGTAACTCAATGGTTGACAAGGATGGTTTCAATCAAAGGAAAAGAAAAATCATATAGAAGATGATCATTCCGGCCCAATCTCAATAGGATTGCCCATGATCAAGCCTAACACTTGAAAGAACAGAGGTTTCTCCATAGCTATCAGAGAACATCTACAAGAACAGAGGTTTCACAACTCAATTTTTAAAAAAGTCAATGTTCTTGATTTTCTCTTGACGTACTAAAGTGTCACATAAATATATACCACATATTTAACTATAATCATATAAATTCATACAAAGTAACCACCTACAAAACATATTATAGATCAGGTCTTGTAATAGTTCTAGAAATAAATTGAAGCACACAAAGAAACAGTTTTGACTGTTTGATATATTTATAATACAAAAATACAAACAGTGCTACAAAGTCATGACATTAGGATATTAACTGAGATTGACAACCAAAGCTGTGCTGTATGATGGAGAATTAGAGGATTCTCACTTGCATTATTGATAACATGCATTTCTTAAGAGGAAGGATCATTACGTGTGACAATTGGGCAGAGGAACAAGAAACCTTTAAAATAAAACTAGAGAATCAAATCTTGTAGCCCAAGTCCCTAACTGAATCATTACAAGTTACGTTTAATTTATAATTTTTTTTTGTTATTAAGATCATTCTGAAACATCCAACTTTACTTGTTTATTTGGTATCCAAGCAAAAGCATTTACATTTTAAAAAAATCATGTGATTCATATTGCTAACCAAATCAAATTGACCTCAAGTAAAATCTCAGTTTCACAGTGATCAGACAACACAAATTGCAGACAAACATATACTAACAAATGAACATATTAACCAAGAAAAACAAATTTTTGATGGTGAGAGTCAAACGACCACAGATATATCTTATTTTTCTGAGGTTTCCAAAACTAATTGGTTTGGCAGTATAAATAATTGACTCACCATTATATGATTGCCTACACTATGTGAGGTATTCTCCACAGCATTTACTTGATCTGACCTGCACCCACCCATGCATGAATGTTAATTAGAGAATACAAAACAACACAGTTGTTCAAAGCTTTAAAAATCTGTGCACTAGACTGAAAATGTTGTCCATTAAGCTATAAAATGTGTGCTAAAACAGTTTATTGGCTGCACTAATTACTAAAACCAAAATGACAGACATCCAAACTAATTAATTTCTCCCATGTACAAGTCTAAATCAAGTAATTTTTTATTTAACAATCCAAAATCTTAGTCATGTGTGTCTTGTTTTAAAATAATTGATACCTTAACAATAGGCAAAGATAATAAACTTCATTAAAGGAATAAGATATCCTTGTTTTGCAAAGGGAAGTATAAGATGATTCTCATGATCCAGTATTCCCTGAACGAACTTTAACGATAGGGCCCCACATACATATTCACACACAAAAAAATGATGAATATCTACACAAGTTTTTTTTATATGCCTTCCAGTTTGAAGATTCCCAATTTGATAGATTTGATATTTCTTCCACCCAATAATCATTGATGCTACATAACCCCATGATAGCTTCATTTATTCATTTAGATCATATAAAGAAAAAATATGACTTCTGAACAAATTTTGATACAAAACAAAATTACATCATTATCAATTGATATCCTATCTATCAAAAAAAAGAGAGGATGATAAACAATTTCTATGAATTGATCTGTTTTAAGCCACTGAAACTTGAAATAAACAAAAACAAATCAGAGCACTCACCTATTGGAATTCAAGAAAAAATTCCCAACATGAGGTATGTTAGAGGCATTCACAATTGTCAACCCCAGGAACACCAAAAACCCAATCAGATGCCTATCACCACCAATCAAAAACAGAACCCATTTCAGAATTCAAACAAAAAACACCCAAAAAAAAAAAAAAACAGAACTTACGTCCATATGTTGATGGTCTCATTGTGCCATCTGAAGAGACTGAAAAAAGCCTCCTTCACAGGCCACTCTGACCTGTAGTGTCCCAATATGTACTCATTCTCCTTCATGTACTCAGGCAACTCATCATACCTGACCAATCCATATTGTTTCCCAACCTTCTTGACCTCCTCTCCCTTTTGATTCTCCTCCACAACGTATTGGGTCTCCATTGTATATCTCTTTCTGGGCACTCTCTTTCTCCTAGTGAAAGTTCTGCTCATCTTCCATAGAGAGAGAAAGAGCAACAAATGGCGGTGTTGTTCAAGTAAAATATGATGAACCCAACAAACTATATATCAAGAAAACATGAATGGATGAATGAAAAAAGTGTTGGGAGGGGTTGCTCTGAATCTTAGGAGGGAGTGGTCTGTCTGGTCTTGTTGTGATCCTATGATGAGGGGAGGCTCTTTTTGTTTTGGTTTTTTTGTGAAAAAAAGTTGTTGTTTGGTGGGACATTTATTGAGACAGCCTTGGTTTCCCAACCGTTTCATTTATAGGCCCTCGTCCTCCCCGCGTGTTCATGAAGATGTGTTGGGTGGTATTTGGTGAGGGGGAAAGTTACCAAATGGTCCCTATCTTTTCTTTCTTTTTTAATAATTCATATTTAAAGATTGAATTATCTTGTATCCCATTCTTTTATATAAAGTCTGTTATTTGTTGACGTAATTTTTTTCATGAAAAAAAATGTTTAGAGGCAAAACCAAGTTGCTTTCATGTTTTGAGACTGTATTTTTATGTAATAAAATATGTATTTTTATGATAATATTTGAATGATTGAAACTGTACACAAAGAGTGTGTGTAACAGTGCTTTTAAAAATGACTAACAACAAATTTTTTAAAACTTTGAAAAATGAGTTCCGTGTGCATCCTTACATGCAGATATCAATCATTTTGATTTTTTTAAAAATTTATATTTGTCTAACGAAATGTGTACTATTATAAAGTGAAGTATATGTCTAAATAAATCAATATGTATTTTTTTTAAAATAAAATAAAATTTAATTTTCTATATTAGTGGAATATATGCTACATTAAAATAGTATGGACTACTGGGGCTTGGGGACCATCTCTAGATTGTAGATAGAGCGTAAAACAGATTGAGGTTACCGGTGCTCAATTTGTAGAACATGGTTTGTAGTTTCAAATATCATAAACTCATGGAAAAATCTATTTTCTCTCGCCTCCTATTCGTATTTGTAACCGTATTTTTGGTAATGAAAGTGAAGGTAGCAAATATTTATTTTTTTCAAAAAAAAAAAAATTAATAGATAGGATGGATAGTGAATTTTATGTATATATGAATGAATTAGTTGATCCTCCTCAGCTAATATGCTTATTCTAGAGGCATATTACATAAAGGAAATATTTAAAATATATATATATACACATGTTATTTTGTTGTTACAAGTATGGGGGGTTTTACTTTATATTACATATAAGCCACTTGCATACAGATGTTATTTTTATATACAAGTGTTGTATAAAGACTAGATAAATGACAAATTTTTGTTGGGTCAAACGGTGCTTGTTAAACAAAAAAATGTAATTTTTTATTTTCTGCGGGGTGTTGTTATATTGATTGTAGTCATCACGTCACTAATGTAGTATTTAAAATCGTCTAATACATGTATATTCTACTATGTCAATGTATACTCTATTACAAAAAAATTAAAAATATATGCATACAATTTTTATAAATGTATATTACATTTTTTTTATATATATAAAAGATAAGCTTCATTAGTCATATATTTCAATTATAGGTTGAATGTTTTGAACAATCCCGCGTACCGTCACAACCTGCACATTGTTTATTTTTTAAAGGTATATACTCTATGTGATGAAACATGTGTCTTTATAAAAATGAATTGTATAATATAAGAATTATATGGATCTACGTACACAAAAGTTAAAAATCACATCTCATTTAACTAAACATATATCTAATTGTGGATTTAAGACTACACGTAGGACTGTAAATGGGGATCGGTGCGTCACAACACTTGTCCAAAAAGCAACATTGTTTTTTTTTTTTTTTTAGATTGGTGCCCTCAAGATTTGATCTTTGATGATCCAATATTGGATCATGTATGAAAGTCCTGTAAACGAGCTTGGTTGGTGAATCAAAGTGTAAACCCCCCAGTTTCACACATTTTGCTTGACTGGGTACCATATTGGTTGGTGAATGACTTCACCTGTTTCTTGATGCAGAGGCTGATAACTTCACCACACAACATTTAATACTATTTGTCCATGTATGAGCAGTTATTAGTCACAAATCAAATTATCATTTATTAGAGTACCAAAATGTGGTCCATTGATCCACACAATTTGGGGATTTCATAGCTCAACCAACTATACATTTTGTAGTTATGTACATCAATCTCTAGAAGGGAAGATGAGTTGGACATTTGAAGTCTGGATTGAAAAGCATTGGAAAGAAAGAGAGATTTCAAGTTGAGCTACTCTCAACCTCTCAAACCTAACCTTCATTTATTTGGTGGGTTTGGGGCTAAGTTGGGGTTTGAGTGTCTTAAAGGGTCATCTATTGAGTGCAAACGTGAATGGTTCACTTTTTTATTTTTTATTTTTATCTTGTGAATGCAAATGTGAATGGTTCAATTAATTGATTGTACAACACCAAAACCAAGATAGTGAACTGGAAAAGTGATAGAATTAAGTGCCACATGTTCAACAGTTAGATAGTCTGGAATTGAAATGTTATATTGATGTAACAAATATATCAATTATTTTAATATAACAAAAATAAAAAATAAAATTTTAGAAAATATATTCATTACTCATAATATTCTTTATTTTAAATAACTTGATAATATATTTTTTTAATTCAATAATCGATTGTTTCAATCCAAAGTAGTTGGTTCTAAAAGCCGTCAATTCAATCGGTGTGTTAACTGATTATTTTATATGTTTAAATTAGTCATTTTCTACAAGGTTGCAGACCGATCAACGATATAATTTATATTAAACACGGTAATCCTATCATATTTGTTAAAGACATTGTTACACACAATCTCATTTATTGTTCTGTATGTAGTCTCATATATCCCAGTAAAATATATACCTCGGTAAATAAAGCATGTAATTATTCATTTTTTAATAAGTAAATTCATATAATTTATTTTATATTTAAGAAATCATATGATTTATTATATGAAAAATAAAATTGAAACATGTGATCGAGTATTGCACCTGGAATCTCGCATGAGAAATGTTCCTAACAATTACCTTTTAAGCATGGTATAAATTATAATTTACAAACATCTGGTCATGTTATACGTATTCACAATATCATATATGTTTCATCATGGCTCATGCAACACTTATGATTGAGAATATACAGGAATGTTAAATGTGGGCAGTCTTTCATGGTTTGTGTGTGTTGGTGGTTGGTTGGTCAGGTCATCTGTGTGGACTGAATTTTTGTCATTTGGATCACCATTAATTATCAATTTATATGTTTCTTGTGCCTGGTTGTACTTGCAATGCATGTTAGTATGTGTTTAATTATTTAAAGTGTATTTTATACTTTTGTTCTTAATATAAGGTTTAGGTAGTCGATGGGTTAATGGGGGTGATTTGGTTGTGAACTGTGATGAATTAATTAACCAGGTGTAGAGTGAGTCAGGTTTGGGTTAGAAGTTTCTATGTTTTTGGATATGAAAATGAGTAACAATTATTTCATCAGAATCATTGTTCTCTCTCTCTCAGCCCTAATGGGTAACTTTTAGCTTTGTAACACTAACCCATTTGATCCGGCCTATATATCTCGTTAACCATCTGCATTCACTATAACAAGCTAAATATAATTTTTTTCATATTTCACAAATAGTTCATACAAGTTATTGAAAAACATAGTTATTTTTTTACAAAAACACATACCATGCACATTAAATATGATAAATTATTATTTAAAAATAAATAAAAATCAAGGTTGAATCTAGCATTTTTGTACAACTTTATACTTGAAACACACAACTATTGTGGCATCAGAGGCCCACGTGACAGCCCAAGCAGCTTTCAAAACACCTCCCAAAGATTCGAGCGTTTAAAATAAAACTCACAAACAAATTTTACTTATAAAAAAATATTTTCAGAAATCTAATAAAAATATGTTTCTTTAAAAGTTAATCTCAAAAACCACTTAGTGAAAGTCTCTTTTTAAAACTCGTTTAAACTTTTTCAAGGTGCTTCACATGGATTTTTTGTCTTGTTATTTTTTATTTTTATTTTTATTTTTATTTTTTTGCATATGCTTTGGAACCCAACATCAATTTGAAAAATTCTGGATGCAAAGAATCTCCCACAAATGTTATGCATGAGGTGTATATCAGTTATATGTTAAATTAATTTATTGCATCGCTGAGGACATGAATGTTAGGTTGTTCTCCAAAAAAACTGGTTAACTTTGTTCATCAGTCTACATGTAGCAACTTGCAAGCTAACATTCAATATTCTCTACTTGTTATCACCTACATATGTATTCCTTCAATAGATCCACTGTGAGGAAGTAAATAATCATAATGATGATGATGAAACATCCAAAGGATAGCAACATTATATTTTTATATAAATTTATGATGGAGCACATCTTGCCAACCCATAGCAACCTTTCATCTAGGCTTAGAGGTCCAGTAATATATAACAAAATGACCTGTACTTGATCATAAAACAATATATTAAAAATGGAGTGTGATTTAGAGCAGACCACTTCAACAAGGCAAATAATGAATTATGCAAAGATCGTGTATACAGGATAAATCCAATGGAAAAATTTATGAAAATTATTTTTTAATTGAAAAAACTATTTTTTAAACTCACTTTTAAACGTTATCTTAATGAGACAGGGGATGAGTTGGGGTCAAAGCTCCCCCCTCTCCCCTTCCCAACAAGGTCGGCCCTGAGCAGAGGTCACCAAGGCAGTTTGCTTGGGGGCCTCTCCCCAAAAAGGAATTTTTTTTTTGTATATTAAGCATTTTTATATAAACTTAAGTTTTTTTAAAATTTAAATATATCCATTCATCTACTTAATTTTTTAAAATCTCATTCATATTTTTTTTATTCCTATTTTGTAGGATTTATTTATCTATTTATAAAAAATGATTTTTTTAATAACAAAACCCTTGATTTATGGATTTTTTTATTACTTTTTTTAAAAGAATTTTTATTTTTTTGAAACATAAGTTTTTTAAGTTTGTTATTATTCTTTTTTATTAGACATTTTTGTTTTAATCTTGTACAAAATGTTATTTTACATTCAATTTTTTTTAATGTAAATGTATTGGGCCCCATTTTATAAATTGATCTAAGCCCCATTTAAATTCACTAATCTTAGGGCCGGCCCTGCCTCCCAAGTGGCCCAACTTTGACTAGTGGGCTAATTCATCACTTAGGCCCAACCCACCATGCAATTCAACTCTCAAGAACTTAATTAGTCTTTTTGTCAGCTACACGGTTATATGTCTCATTAGCCCTTTACACTCATTGTATATATGTATTGAGTAATATATTCAATTTATATACTTTATCTTTTATAAAAGTGTATACATTGTTAGATGAAATATATGATTTTCCTATCAAATGAGTTGAGTGTAATATTTTTCAACTCTTAAATAATCCAGCACTTGTCCCCTCAGTTTTCACAGGCCATATTTGTGGGTCCAGATATTTATAACTAGATTGAAAGGTTTTCGTATATTGTAATTGTTTAATACTTCAATCACTAATTGACACCTGGTTTTTATAGTTGAAGGTTGTCAACTTCAACATGATCTTAAATTTTGATCATAATACTCTCTTAGACAGAAATTACCAATCACCATGTCATGTATGATGTATGGGTGACATATTTTCCTAGACATATCTCAGGTTTCTCTTATTTTTCAAAATTGAAAATATATTATTTACACACTTGATATCTGTGATATCGGTAATGTGTGGACATGCAAATCATCTCTCAAAGAAAATTCTTTTAGTAAATTATTCTAAGATTTATTATTATTTGAGTATAAATAAAGATAAAATAATTTTTTGTTTGGTTGTGTTTTGGATTATTCTTATTAGAAAAAGTAGTAATAAAATTTTTATTTTTTAAGTAAAATGTAAATAAAGTGTGGACAAGGATTTATAAAAGATTAAAAAAATGATAATAATTTATTTATAAGAGATAATGACAGATGATTTGACAATTGACTCACGTATTCTTTTATTTGAATAATCTAGAATAACTTAATTCTAATTGGTGGATGGAATCCATATACCACTTTATACTAGTTAATTCTTGCATATATATTCTCATTTATTCTAGTCATCCAAACATTTATAATGAGGTTATCTAGACATAAAATTGTTATATAATATGATAAATAGTAATTAAATAATTTTTTGGGTAAAATGATAGGTGAATCATTGTTTTTTGGACGTCTCAAATGCGAGCCATTTTTACCATGACTGCATGTTTTCAGTTTCAAGCACAAACATGGGATTTTCATTTGGATCCGTGATGGCATTTTCTTGGGGTTTTCCGTTGTAGAATTCATCCCAAATGGGGGCTTTAATAGACTCAAAATTAATACACATTAACATTAACCCCCGTTTAGACAGCGACATAAGCTATTCCAAAATCGATAATTATTACAATATAGATAAATAATAATTAATATTAGTATCCACTCTATATCTGATGCATAGTTTAAATTATCTAAAATAATATCCCTTTGAGGACAAACTTGAACCCATATCTGAAAATTTAGAAATGATATAATATCTAAATATCCAAAATACAGATACGCATATCAATGTATCCAATTTAAGAAACATCTAAATCGAAAATATATTGTAAAATTATATATGTTTGTAATATATTATTAATATTTACTACCCAGCATGATTAGTCATAGTGAGGAGCAGTTTCTTACAGAATTAGTTTTAAATTCAGTGTTGACTAAAAATCAATTTTAGAATCTCACTATCAATTAACACTACCTAAAAGATGATAAGCCATAAAACTTGATTTTAATTTCATGTATTTAATAATATATCATTTTATCATCTAAATTAGTGTTCATGTTTAAATATGTTAATAATCTACTGACAGGTTTATCCATATTTCATTTTATCATCTAAATGTATTTCATACATAAAGAGATCTGAATATAAATATTAATATCCATATCCATATCTATTGAAAGGTTTATCCAAATCTAATCCAAATTTGAACAAAATTCGACGGATTGGACTAGGGGTGCAATTCGGTTGTTTTGGTTCGATATTTTGTAAACTCATATTGAATCAAAGTATAATTACATGTAACCTGAAAACTAAGCCGAACCGAAAACCCAAACCTGAACCAAACTTTAAACCAAATTGAATTGAACTGTTAAAGATAAATATATACATACCCAATCATTTTTTCTTCTTCCTACCTATTTGGGTTGATTAGAGTAATTTTTTGAGTTAATTGTAACTTTACATAAATATCAAAAGACTATGATTGATGGTTCAAATTAGCGTATTCATTTTTTTTATAAATATTAATGATATAATAAATATATTATTTTTAATATAAAAAATAAGATCTAAATGAATATTAATAATAAATAATCATGTGTTTAAATTTAATTCGTTTCAGTTGGATTAATTCAATTTTTTTTAAAATAAAATTAATACAGAAACAAAATAGCTTAACTGACGAAAGTCCCATCCATTACTTGGGTAAAGGCAATGTCGAAAATCGGCCACGTCATCACAAGAAAATTCAAATTTCGTGTGTGGTCAAAGTCAAACCCTCCCCCTCCTCGTCTCTTCCCCGCCAAATCTTCTCCCCTTATAATTAAAAAATAAAGATTTTTAGTTTTAAGTACATGTAAACTATAGGATTTAACGATTGATCCCTCACTTCTTCGTATTTAGATTTTAGTCTTTATATTTAAATGATAATTTAGGAATAAGTTCCTCTTAGGGATTAAAAAATAAATTAAATAATTTAGGAATTGGTCCTTCTCAGGAAAAAAGAAACTAAAACTAAAAATTCCAAAAAAATAATAATTAAATTTTAAAAAAAAAGACATTAAAAAAAGTCCCGGTCAGCCACCGGTTTCCCGGTCACCTCTCCTATCCCACTCGTACGGACCCCCTCTCCAGCCGAATCGACTGGTCAAATTCATTCGACCCGATGATGCTGTCACCGATTAGGGTTTTCATTCATTGCTGATCCTCTGAAGAAGACGACATGAATTTCTTGTCGTTCTTCTTCTTCTTCTTCTTCTTCTTCTTCTTCTTCGTTTGTCCGTCTCTGTCGGTGCAATCCCCTCTCAATCCCGTCGCGGGGGACTGCCCGACCGTCGATCGCGTCGCCGTCATCGTCTCCCGCTCGGAACCCCCCTCGGCGATCCCACACCCCGACTCGTTCTGCGAGGGCCTCTGCCTCGATCTCGCGAACGGCTGTTTCTTCTTCTCTCGCGATCCGGAGCTCGAACGCCGGGCGAGGGCGATCGGGAGGGAGAGCTGCGGCCGGGAGTTCTCCGGCGGCGGCGGCGACGAGGCGGGGTGTGATCCGGTCCCAGGTATGGACCCAGCTGGTCTTTGGATTGTTTTGTTGTTTTGATTGGTGTTGACTTTGAGTGATGTTTGCATTCGAGTGATTCTTTGTGTTTGTTTTGTTCTTGGTAGTGGAATTGCGTGAGTTGGCGGAAGATGAGTCCGCGGGAGGTGGGGGAGATGGTAAGCGTGATCGTGGCCTTCATGTTTCGCCGGCTCAAGTGGCTGTTTCGATTCCCGGAGCAGTCCTTCTGTGTTGTCTTCTGATCTGCCCATGCTTCCGTGCGAAGCCGAGGGAGGAAGAAGGGAGTGCTGTCCTCCAGAAAGAGCCGATTTCAAGTGAGTTGAACATAATTTTGGGCTGAGAGATTATGAAGGTTTTCTAATTTCATATTGTGTTTCCGGTAGTGCATTGGTTTAAATTTTCCTTGTGTAATGATATTTGATGATATAGGAAGCATTTATTTGCTTGTTGTTATAACCAGATCAACTAGGAATATGTGTACCTTTTAGCAGTAGTTTATTTACTGATAAAATCATGGTATAAAGCTGAAATGGTATTCTAATACCATATGGTGACAAAGATGTTTGAATAGCTTTGTTATTACAATACCATTTTGATACTCAATCAGTGGTCTCATTTGTGCACCTGAGAGATGGATGATTATACTAATTTTTCACCCAGTTGTATAATTAATATAAATATCTTTATATAAAGTATTAATAAAAATAAGTGTATTAATCACCGCTCTCCTCTCTTTTATATTACCTTACATTTCAATTAGGGTAAAACTGGTATTTAAAAAAGATGTATAAATTATACGCAAGGCCAACCAAAGAATTTATATAACATGATTAACTTATTAAGTTTTCAAAGATAAAACAAAGGCAACTGCCCACCACAATTTCAAAAAAAAAAAAAGGGGTAAAGCTCATGGGTATTACAATACCCGACATTGTGGTATGCATAGCTGAAAAAATCATCACTTATTGTCATAGGGGACCTAAAAAAAAATCCTTGTTATTTAGTGGAAATGCAGGTGGTGTATTCCTATCTGTTCTAAATAAAAAATGGGAAATATACTACACCAAATGCCTTAAGTTACCATCAAATGGATATACCTCTATAGGGTTCGCATATCTCATTTGATTTTACAGAGCTTGCTAATTTTCATACTTGACAAAATCCTATTTTTCTAACTCTATATTGGTTTACTAATGCAGTGGATTCAGTTTCCTCTTTTGAAGTAAGTAAAACTTCTGAAAGTTTTTCTTCAAGCCCACATCGGATACCTCCAAATCGATTTTTTAGGTCCTCTGAAAGAATTCCTGGAAGCCCACAGCGGGTACCTCCAAGTCCAAGTCGTGTACCTCCAAGTCCATCTCGATTTTCGTTATCACCGCAGTTGAACAGAGTTGGATCAATGCATCTGAGTGTCAGTCAGATCACGAAGGCTACGCACAACTTTTCACCATCGTTAATGATAGGTGAAGGAGGATTTGGCGCTGTTTATAAGGCTGAACTGCCAGGTGGTCAGGTTGTTGCCATTAAACGAGCAAAGAAGGTAACTCGGATTTCATCATGATATCTCAAAATGAAGATGCATAATTACACTTTTATTTAAGTCCATAACTTTTATTTTGTACAGAGATCCCTTGGCTCCTTTTGTTTGGGGGCATCTTTTCTTGATAATATTGCTCCAACTTTTGTTTTCATTAAAGAAAAAAAAAACATTAGATTAGTTTCATTCGGGCATTGTCAATCCCAAGCCTAAAGAAAGAAGGATGGCATTGTCAATCCCCAGTTTATGTAGTTGATTGATGGCAATGAAATTGTAACTTCTTTTGTTTGAACAAACTTATCACCATGACCTTAGCTGAGTTATATCATGGGTGGTTTCCAGTGCCAAGCTAATTTATGTTTTCTCCACCATCCCGAGAAATTTATGTGAACAGTTACAACTTCTACATCGTGGCCATTTTTCAGTGACAAAATTGTGATTTTTTGTTCTAAAATTTGTACAAACGTCAAATGTAGGGGAGGATAAGAATAGTTCAAGCATTTATGTGGATGTCTTGCCTAAACAAAATTCTGACTAGGGTTAATACCGCTGTCTGGGTCATTGGAGGTTCTCTGTTGAGTGGAAGATGAAGACACTGAGCACCTGTTCATCACTTTCCCCATTAGTTGGCCAATCTGGGCCTTATGGGGATGGCACTGGGGAAACATGCTGGTATAGTTCTACAAACTGAGGAAAAAGGAGTGGAGGAAATGTGCAAAACATACTGGCTTTCCTGCCCCTGTCAGTGTGCTGGGCAATATGGATTACTAGAAATGAGAAGCTCTTCAGTCTTCAAACAGTGTTATTTTAGAGAACACATGGCAAGTACTGTTTGCTACTTAAAAGACTGGTGTCCACATCCTGAAGGCTCTGACAGAGGTCAAATCTAGAGGAAAATTGTGTTTCTTATGGAGTGACCTTCTATAAGGCATTCTGAGGGTCGATTTGAGGACATTCTTTATGTCCTCTTCCACCCTTATCTTTGTATTCTTATTTTCATTTTCTTCACCTTGGTAGATTACCGGTTTTTAAAGCAACAAAGTGATACAACCTTCATTACAAAAATTATAAATAAAAGAAAAGAAACTAAATAACTTATAGGTGGTTATCCGAGAAGGTTTTGTTGGGTGTTGCATATGTTCGTTCAATGGCAATGTATTTAAAAAGCTTAATGCATTTATATATATGGACATTTTCATGGTTATTCATTCCTGTATCATGCATGTTGCATATATTAATTAATGAAAGGTGTTTGGAAAGAGTTTAGTCAAACATTTAAATTGCTTTTGAGAATTTGTGAGCATTATCTTACAATTCATCTTAACGGTGTACTTTAATTAGTACAGCATTTTTATTCAATTAAATGTTTTTTTGGAAGTTATAATCCCTTTTTTATAGTTCTAATTTTAGGATTTGGGCAGGAAAATATTGCAGCACTACGAACTGAATTTAGTAATGAAGTTGAATTACTTGCCAAAATTGACCACCTGAATTTAGTGAAGCTACTTGGCTATGTCGAGAAAGGAAATGAGCGAATTATCATCACCGAGTATGTTACAAATGGTACTCTGAGGGAACATCTTGATGGTATGATGCACTTGCCCTTCTTTTTTATTTTGCAGATTTTACTGCGTAAAAAATACTAATGGTCATATTGTATCTCTGTTTTCCAGGTCTTCATGGAGTGTTAGATTTTAATCAACGTTTGCAGATATCCATTGATGTTGCCCATGCATTGACTTATCTCCATCTCTATGCAGGTTGGCTGTCGGGTTTTAATGATATTATTGTTTACCATTCAGTTCTTATGCTTTCTTATGCTTATGTTTTGTTAACTTGCTATCAAATTAAACCCTATTAATTTTTAACATCATGTTTGGGGAACCCTTTTATTTGGATTCTTAGATAGTAACAGTCATTTAAATTATCGATTTAAATTTATTACCAAAACATATTTGTCCCAATATCTACACTCCTTTCATCTTTTTTATTTTTTGTAAGTGCCCAGAACTAGTTTTGAGAAAGGCTTGTCGGTTCTGGACGTGGAATCGTGTCTGCCAGATTCAAAAGCAACACATATTGTATACATACTGGAAGCAACCGATACATTGCCAGTTTTTATTGTCTGCGCACTATCACATCCTATTTTTGGGCTACCTTATAATCCTCCTAAAATATGTGTTTCTCTGAAAAATAATTCTTTTGTTTAAATTAAAGGAAAAATTAGGAACTCCCATCTATTAGGAACTGAAGTTTTCTTTAATTTGGATCTAATGAATTGCAGATGATAAGCTCCCAACCTTTCTCCCTAGAATAAAAAAAAAAAATCCAAGAAGTGGGAAAATGAGGAAAATAAATAAGGGATAAAAGAAACTGCATATAGTACCCATCTTGAAAGTGAAAACAGATGCAGAATCAAATCATAAAGCCCTATGTGTTCTGCATCAAATCATAAAGCCCTATATGTTCTGCATCAAATCATAAAGCCCTGGTTTAGGGTATGGCATCTTTTGCTCTGTGGTCTAGAAGAATTTTATTGTGTTGCATTGCTCCATTTAGGATCATCATCCTACATATATGCTTATTGCAGTTAAACTATGATATTCACTTAGGAACACGTGCATTGTGCCTTAGACTTTATTTTGCAAGATTCACGTTGATCACTTGGATGCATAGATTTAAGTGCACGCACGTGTAAATGCCCGCGGCATATGATCTGACATGTGTAGTTTTTGCAGTGGACCATTCGAACGGCCCGATTCTGTTCGAACGGAATAACTGATGTACAAATGATATTTCAAATGTCCAAAAAATGAATACTTCAGAATGAACTCCGTTCGAATGACATTCAAATATTTGATTTCCGTTCGAATGACTGGTAAAAAAAAAATAAAATAACAACATGAACAAGGGGAAATTATCTCTTCTGGAGCAGGCGTGATGCGTTTTTTGTGATTTCTAGGGGTTTGGGGTAGAAACCTCCTCTACCTAATCCCTGGATTTTCTTTTTTTATTTTCGCCTCTTGTTTTATTTCATGTTGCTTAGGGCATTCACCTTTTTTAGTTGAGGCGGAATGCCTACTGTTTTATCAAAAAAATAAAATAAATAACGACTAGATAATGTTACATGCAACCTCTTTTTCAGCCCCAGTTCTAGTCTATACGTGTTTTGAATTTTTAAAAAATAGTATACCTCATCTAATGAGGTACATTTTTTTATAAAAAATGAAGCATATGCTCCAATGAATTACATGGATGCATTTATAGAATGTGTGAAAATTTTCTATTAATATATATCATTAATGTGAGTATATGCTTTGGTGATTTCCTATCAACGCGGGATTGGAATTGGGGCTTGGAGAAAAAGCTGTGTAACAACACTCTTTCGAATGGTCAATGTGCGACCTCATTTTCTCTTTCTTCTTCTTCCTCTTCTCAATGCAACATCCCAGTTTGTCATCAAGTTTTTTTTTTCATGATCAAATTTTGTCAACCTATATTCCAAAAATGTGGATCATTGAAATTTGAAACAGATTGAAGCATAAATAATAGGCCATGTATATTAAAAATGGCTACGATGAAACTTCAGTGTGTGATATTATTTGGTCTTTAACGTGACATAAATTTTGTGTTTAAATGTTTGATGAATTGTTTATTTTATAGTCTTTTAATTTTTATGGGCTAAGGAAGTTCAATGAATGCCCTTAAGTAGACGAGACGAGCCTATTACTTACTTCAATTGCCTCGACTAAAGGCAACCAAAAGGTGGTGTGCAGATGAGAGGCAGGCAGACAGGAACTTCATATGGAGCAGTTTCAGCTTATTTATGTTTATTGGTACACCTAGGTGTTAATCAGTGATAGGAGACTCATGAATCATGATATGGTTGTGCGCTTGTTTTTTAGTGTTTTTTTTTCCTTAATTTTTTCATTATTTATGAGCACTGCACCAATTTTCTATTAGTAAGAGTCTGCATACCTCATGTATGTGAAGCTTCAATCCAAATTTAGATTTTTTTTTTATTAATATGAGTCTGCAATTCCTCCATCTCTGCTTGGAGATATTTGTTTACCTTAACTGATTGGATGGGTGGATGACGGAGGATGGAGGATATAACATCACTTTGAAATGTTATATTTATATGTGCATGTCATGTTCTTGACATTTACGCAATCTGCTATATTTTGTCTACTTTTATTCGCATGTGCCTTTCTTCTATTTGTTGTTGTTGACAGGTTTTGTGTTACATTTAAATGAATCATTGTCACTTGTTGTGTATTTGAACAGAAAAGCCAATAATTCACCGAGATGTGAAATCTTCAAACATCCTACTGACAGAAAGCATGAGAGCAAAGGTGGCTGATTTTGGGTTTGCGAGGACTGGTGCAACAGATGTAGATCAGACACATATCTCAACCCAAGTCAAAGGAACCGCTGGTTATCTTGACCCTGAATACCTGAGGACCTATCAACTCACGCCCAAAAGTGATGTGTTTTCCTTTGGTATCTTGCTCATTGAAATTGTCTCTGGACGTCGCCCAGTAGAATTGAAGAGACCAACCGATGAAAGGATTGCTGTTAGATGGGTAAGTATTCCCATCCATGTTCTTGAGCAGTCCGCTGTCGTTGTTCTAGTAGTCTTGAATTGCTACAATACTTATGTTATAGAATGATCTAGAACCATTCATATAACCTAGGAAGCACGGATACTTCAATGAACATGTTGTGTTAGTCTCTGATATAGAAATGGATGCGACATGATACACGCTAAACACACGAGCCATGTCCCATCCGTATGGACATGGTGCAAACACACGCACATGATACTTATGTGGCATGATATAATAATGTTTTTTAATAACAATAGCAAGGTTTATGTTCACTTCGAAGTAAAATGATGTGAAAGTCTTAATGGAGCTGATAGTTGACACATCACTGTAGTGATATCAACTTTGTATAGTTTATGGATTTGTGCTCATTTTTTTCAAATAATCATAATATATATCATTTATTTATTTTGTGTCAAGTCACCAAGCTCATACCCGTATCCATTAACATATTACTCTTGAATCATCCTCACCTTTTTTTTCTAAGATGAGATTGACCCACTATCTCTCATAAAATGGTATTTTACTTCGTTGCTTATTTTAATTGCCCCTTTTTCAGGATCAAATCCTCTATGGCTCACATGGAGGTGTGCCCGTCCAAGTGGCATACCACATAGATTTCCCTATGGCCTACCACAGATGATCTCATCCCCTTTTTTCTCTCCTCATAACAGAATAACTGTTTTTCAACAACTATATTAGTAGAAAGAGAGGAAAGAGTATCATTGAATGTTTAGCACATCTAGCTTTGCATTTTGATCCAAAATTCTTCCCATGTCACAGGCATTCAAGACATACAATGATGGAAATGTGGGGGACATATTGGATCCTCGGCTTGAGGAAACAGTTGACACGGAGGTGCTGTCGAGGTTGTTGGGTTTGGCCTTCCAGTGCGCTGCGCCAACACGCTCTGACAGGCCAACGATGCAAGAAGTGGGGGCACAACTGTGGGAAATCCGAAAAGAATTCGGTGCGAGTCTCAGAAGAGAGTAGATCAGGACAACAACAAAAAGCAAGTTGACCTCCTTTTGGTATGACCCCCCACCTCTTGTCAAATTTTATGTACAATATATCAATTGTTTTTCATTTATGGGGCTTATTATAGTTTTCTTCATACATATCTTGTTTTGGAGGGCATTTACACCCCTTCTTGTGGAGAGAATTCTTCATTGTCGATATTTGGATGTCCTGCATTGAATTGGCATCTGAGCTGGAATGAACGAATACAATTGATGTGCTCTGAATTATGTTTTAAAGAGTTCACTGTTAATATTTTGATGTATGGTTTGTGAATGTTGTGTGGTCGGTTTCATGTGATGAAAATTTGGGGAAAGTGGATTTTAGAGTTTTTTTTTTTTTTTTTATAGTTCCCCATGGATTATGAAAAACAGGTCCCCCATTTTTGTGTGGATCATCTATAAATCAGACCAAAGTTTATGAATTTTTCTTTGGTGGGATCAGAGCTAGACCTCTTAGACATGTATCAGAACTTCATGTTTTACATGAACAAACGATGAGCATTTTTGATTAGTCAACTGGTTTATCATTTGGGTTATATCCCTGTAAATAGGGTTTTTTGCATGCCATTCGTTTGTGTATATACACCATCTGAAAACATGTCATTTATTATTAGTATCTTTAAAATAAGTCATATCAAATTTGATAACTATTTTTTATTAGTACCGTCAGAGTGACAGAAAGACCAAAATATCCTCTTTTTTTTTTTTACATATTTACTTTCACACTCTAATATTTGTTTTTATACCATCTAAATATATTTATTTCTAATTCTTGAAAAATCCCTAAAAAATGTATGTTAAACATTAAAAATTGAGTATTGATAAACTATGATATTGCGTTATCATGGTGTATAAGATTTCATCATAGTGTATGATACAAAAAAAAATTTATTTTTTTAATAAAAAATATATTATTGTATTTCATTATATTCATTTTATATAAAATATGCACTTCAATTGGAGAATATGATTAAAAAAAAAAGTATGGATTGAGAATGGAGCTGCAGTTGGGGATCCTAAAAAAAAAGTATTCACTATTAAGATATTGTAGCTGTTTTCACTGAATTGATATCCGAAAAGAAAATTAAATGTTTATCCTATAGCTATATTGAAATATATTAAGCTAGGTTATCCTATTTATTTTTATGGGTTTTGGCATATGTACACCTAAAAAAATCCTATTTTGACAAACCCCTGGTGAAATACTTCTTGCAATACCTTTTAAGGGGTATCCAAATAATTATATTATCCATAATACCCCTCAAAAGGATGCGTGTAGAATTCAACCCTTTTTGAGGGGTTTATGGTAATAGAGTTTGACAATATTGGGTTTTTGAGGGGTAATAAGCACAAAACCCTATTCTTCTTCAAAAAAGTTGGAATGAAAATATAATATTTACATAGGTATAAAAATAAATAACATGTATTCGACAGTGTGTATACATAAAATCCATATATATAGCAGTAGATATATAAGTTCATGTAAAGTGCAACCTTACATGCACTCCTTACATGTTTTGATTTTTTTGAAATGTGCCTGATTCATGTGGCAATAATAGTCAAATGTGGTTTTTTTTAAAAAATTAATCACTATGAACCACTTAATTATAAAAAATCATAGGTTTTTAAAATTGATCAAACTAGTTACATAATCAGATCAAACCAATTATATCAGCATTTTTATTTTTTTTAACAATCATTTTTGGGCCTCAATTAGTAGACCCCATTCCAAATCCTTTGAGGTGACAATATTGAAATCCTCTATGTGAAAGTGAAGAAGGGAAGGGAAGATCAAAGAAAGAACTTGTTCTTTATCCATAGAAAATTCTTCTAAGAATTAACGCCTCCACGAACCGGCGCACGGTGCACCCATCATCCGCAAACCCACCTAATCGAACAGTCATTTTTTCTTGAGACGGGTACCTATTACATAATCACATTTGCTAATGTTTTCTTCTTCTTTTTTTTTTTTTAAGTATTCAATTCAATTGGAAGCCTTTGCAATTTGGTTTGTTCTTCTTTTTCTTCAAAACAATCAATTCAATGAGAAGTCATTGTTTACACAAAATACATAGTTCGATTCAGATTGATTCGAGAACAAGAAAACAAATACTCGATTTCAATTTTGTGGGGATTAGAAAAAAAAAACAATTTCTCTTTTTTTTTCCAACCTGTTTGTATTAATGGTAATCCTTTCAGATTGGGCTATTTCTATCTAAATAAAATATTTTAATCTGAGTCGAGAATGTTTAATATTTTACATTCAATTTTTAATCTTTATGTGCATTTGTGAGATCAGATTTTTAATGTAAATTTAGATACATGTCCGTTGTATCTGAATTTTATATGCATTTTGTATTTATGTACGATTTGTATAATCGTTTATGTTGTTGTTTATGTGTATATTATGCATATTGAATCCTTCCGCATATTTTAGTCTTGTATAATCATTTTTCAACTCATTTACATTTTGTCTAATAGAAATTTTTTAATGACGATTCTATATACACTTAATGTGTACCTAAATAATTCAAATACATGTCCGCTGTATCTAGATTTTATATGCATTTTGTGTTTAGGTATGATTTCTATAATCGTTTATGTTGTTGTTTATGTGTATAATTATACATATTGAATCTTTTAACATATTTTAATCTTGCATGATCATTTTTCAACTCATATACATTTGTCTAATGGGGATAGAGTGGGGAGGCTTTTCAATGGGGCCCATGGTTTCACACAATTAATCTTTATTTTTTCCTTCTTTTCGTTGTTTTTTTTCTTTTTTTTTTGGCAGTGTGGGAGTGGAGATGTGGTTAACAAATTAAATATGATAGATTCGTAGCTCCTTGCGGCGAGTTACGGAGGGGTACGGATGCACTGTTTATTAGTTTAGTAAGGATATTTTTACAATTTTGATCCTAATAAGGGTATTTATGCAAATGAGGATCCTAACAGGAGTATATATGTAAATTTTGTAAATACCTATGTTCAATTTTGTAAACTTTTAAATATTTTTGTAATACCTATGTTCAATTTTTTTCCAAATGACCTTGCAGGGGGGGGGGGGGGGTGCCAAGGCCCCAGCATGCCCTTCTTGGGTCCGCCCCTGTATCTGAAGAAAAAAAATAGAGGTAGTGGGAGGGTTCGAAAGGTAGTCAATTAATTTTTCATATAATAGAAGGTGACGCAAGAAATACAAAGATGATGATATCGGTCGTCCAACATGAGAAGTTCTATCAAAATAAATTTTTGAAGCAGCGGAAAAAAAAACCTGTTGAAATTAAAAAAAAAAAAAACACAGTATGATCCTGTGAATTTATAAAGACAGCTTGACTTATTATGTAATCATAAGATATTAGGTCTGGCACAGGGTGATGTCATCCGACACGTGCTTGGTGGATGGTTTCCACTTTCCAAGGAAACCATGAATAACTGGTTTTCTTAGTTAAGGTCCCTCGTGTTATATATTTTTAAGAAACAGATCCTTCTTCTACTTTTTTTTTTCTCAATTTTATTTGCTTTAACAGTAGTTAATTTATTGTCCATATTACTTATTTTCATTTTATTTAATAAAATACAAGTTTTGTTTGTTGAAAGATGATATTTTTTCTTTGTGCTTGTGATTCACATGGGTTTGTCACTCAATAATTAATTATGATATAAATATTAAGATAGTTTGTGATCCATGAAGGTTTATTATAATTATAATATGTTTTATAATATTTTTATTTTTAAATTTGATTATTTTAAAAATACATGATAAAAGAGGGTACATATACTAAAAGATGATTTTTTATATTTAACCATTTTGATTATTAATTTTCATAACAATAAAGTTAATTAACACTTAATTTTTATTTTTAATGAAAGACAATAATATATTCTTAGAATATGCCCCCCAAATGAGCATTAAAATATGAACGGAAATATTGAAATGCTTTTCGAATATATAAATTAAGGTCTGTGGATTTTTTTTTTGCGATCATATCACGTATTGAAGTTTGTAATGGCTTAGAAATAAATAAATAAAGTTGAAGGACCTCTAACTAAACTGGTGGTTAGGGAGGCCAACATATCACGAAAAGTCCCGTTTGTAGCTGTGAAGGACGCACGTGTTATTCAATCAATCGTGACCGTAATATGTTCTCTAGTGGCGTATCGTGTTGTCCAAAAAATTTCAAAGGGTCAAAACGCCACTGGCATCAGCGTCTCAAGAGAATATGAAATTTTGTTCAAGAAAGTAACATTTTATCTTATTTGTACATAAAACATCAACGGATAAGCAGGGAAATTTAAAAAACATTACGTGGCTAGTTTGATCGGATCACGTGACTAATTTAATAAATTTTTAAAACATATTATTATTTTGATAATTAAGCAGTTAATTAATGATGATTAGTTTTTTAAAAAAGCCATCAAATGTCCTAGTAAATTATATGGACTCATTTATAAAAAAAGATCGGATTTGATCCAACACGCATTGAACAATTTAATAATTCAACGTAATTGTGATCGTCCGATTTTATTGAATCATTATGATTGAAATATTTTATTATATTTTAAAATTAAAATTAAAATCAATTGAATTCTAACATTTTTTCTTTTTAAGATTCAATTAAATTTTGTATCTTAAAGTGATAAAATTGAATGGTCACGATTGCGTTGGACCATCAAATTATCCAACGTTATGTTAGACCTAACCCGATCCCTTGTAAAATAAGTGAAAATATATTCCATTAAACATGAAACTTCACCTTGCTTGATTGTAAGTAAGCTGCAGAGGATACATCGGAATGGTCATATGTTATATTCGAAATTTTTTTATATATCACATCCGTATCCTACTATTTAAAAAGTGTATCATCCGATATGTACGGATTCGGATAATTATCGAAATATCCAAAATAAATAAATAATTAATTAAATATAACAAATTTTCATTTAAAGAAAAATTAACTTAAAATTAAAAATTCACAAACACAAGCAACTTTACAACTATCAGAAAGAATAAATAAATAATTAAACAAACAAATTTTCATTTAAAGAAAAATTAACTTAAAATAAAAATTTACAAACACAAGTCCTATCAAATTACAAATAATAAATAAATAATTAAACATAACAAATTTTCATTTAAAGTTTAAAAATTGTTAAAATTAAAAATTCACAAACACAAGCTAACTTTAAAAAGAAAGAATAAATAAATAATTAAAATAACAAATTTTCATTTAAAGTTCAAAAATGACTTAAAATTAAAAATTCACAAACACAAGTCCTAACTTTACAACTATTAAAAAGTGTGAGCCACTTGCAAAATCCAATGGTAGATATTAAATACTAATATTAACATTTTTTTAATGCCATCGGATCAATTTTTCGGATGATAAGGGTATATCATCCGATTTTCATGATTATTTTTTCGGATACAGGATTTTTCGGATATCTTTCTGCATTTTCGGATACTGTGGATGCTTGTGGATTCATGCTTAATTGTAAGCAGACAAAATTAAATAATGTTTTCGGAGAAAACAAGAAAGATAAAGGTATGCTTAAAAATAAAAATATGGTTTGTGTCGCAGCTTGACAATACAGCCTTTCTGGCTAAATAAATAATGGGAGAAAATATAATAGCTTTACAAAATACGTCTCTCTATCCAGAATCCGAAGGCATAGAAGTACCAGAAATCCGAAGCCAATGATTCAGACCGCCCAATGCAAAAGTGTATAATCATAGGTTCAATAGGGATCCATTGAATGCTTTGATTAAACCCGTGCTCTGAAAACGCAACCTTTTCCACCTGCTCTTTAACAGGAAAGGATTCAAGCCCAATACATGTTCTGGCATGAAGTCATGCCTTGTCAATATACCCACTACTGGTGATCTCTGCAGCAAATCAAAAGTTTGTATAAATTAGAATAAGCAAACAAGGTTCACTAAAAAATGCAAACTTAAAATGCATGATTATTTACTTGAGTTCACTATCTTAAATAAATAGAACTGAGAATAAATCGAGTCCAAAGAAGAGAGTGCTTACGTTAGAAGACGTTGGGACAACCAAGAGGTGCCTCAAACCAACTTCTCGGAAAAGAATGAGAGCCTTCGCCAACGACATTGTCTCCACAACAGTGTACGGTGATGTGTTTGTAAATGGATGCAGATCAATATACATCTCCATCTCCTCCATGCTTATTTCAATGTCTTCTATTTTGTCACCTCTGCCAGAACCACGCTTGGAAAAATCATCAGCGGAGAACTGCTGTGAGGCATCAATTCCTACAAGAGAGCGAGTCGGCGAGAAATTTTTCTTCTTCAGCAATACAAGAAGGTGGGATCGGAGAACAAGGCCGGATAACACAGGTGGATCAGAAAAGGGAGGCTCATCAATAACAGGGAATCCGTGATGCCTGGTTGACTTCAAGACATGGACTATATTGCCGACCTTCTCCACACCATTAAAGGACTGTATCGGACCTGTCACTACATCACTTACACTAAGTTGCCTCATGTATGGCTCTGCATGGGCTTCAAGATAAGGAAGTCCCTTGAGTTTCATGATCTGGTCATAGATATTGCTGTTGAAAGTGTCGGCCACGGTTTTGGATATTAGCAGAACCAGCATCACTAATGGCAGTAACAGCAAATTGTTGGTCAGCTCCAAGAGAATGACACAAAGAGATACAGTCATCCTCATTGTTCCTCCCAGGAAAGAAGCAGCCCCAAGAACGGCAAAGAGACCATGATCAAGAGTTGAGAATGAACCCATCAACATCCCAATAAAGCGTCCATAGGTCGCACCTGTCAGTATAACGGGCACAAACAGACCAGACGGTGCCACCACGCCATAACTCAATATACCAAGAAAATATGAAGCACAGAAGAATATGAGGATCGATTCATGGTGGAATTCTGAGTCTGTGCCTGAACTGAAAAGGTTCTTTATCGCATCATCGTTTGTGTTGAAGAATAGGCTGGCGAGATCATTGTAATGACCGGGAGCACACTGAAACTTTTTGAAGTTACCAGACCGGCCTATAGATGGGCAGGGTTCAGATGCCCCAGCTGGGCATGGTTTGCAAGGGGCAACCCAAGGTAGCCCAAACAGACAGCAGGAAGTGAATATCGAAAGCCCACCCGCAAGAAGCAGTTGATAGAAACGGCCTTTCCTGAAATCAAAAATGAAAAATGAGTTCAATTGTTTCTTTCTTCCTTTTGATCAAAGGTGCTAAGTGCAGGAGGGATGCAACGCATACTCGTTAATGAAACTGTAGATTCGTAGCACCTTTTCCAGGAGAAAATTGTACAAACTCCCCAGTATTCCACCAATAACTCCAAGAGCAATCACTGGAGGTATATCAACAATGTGATATGCAATACCTGCTGAAGTCACGTCAAACATAATAAGCCCACCCTTTCCAAACAAGCCACACTTGCCACTGTTGCAAACATCAATCAGTGCACGTAGCACAACTGCAACAACTGCTGTTGTGAAGAAAGCTCTCCACAGAAGCGCGCTTCGCCACCTACAGATACATTACACAATTAATAATGGCGTCAACAACTTGATACAGTGAACAAGTCAGGCTGAAAATTCTGCATAGCATAGTCAATATTATTGACATTCATTATTTTTTTTACAAGCATCCAGAAAAGTTGAAAGGAATGAAATAAAAGCCACTTAAAATTCACCCAAGCTGCTTGCAAAAGCAAAACAATATATGGTGATCTTGGACATCCATTTTTTTAGACATTTTCAATAGACTGCCAATTCAATAACCATGATTAAATGATTTTTTTCAGTTCACTTGCAGGCATGATCCACTTAATGGGAAATAATAGAACTTTCATTGCCATTAGGAAAGAATAAGATAACTCAAAGACCACGTGCAGTGATACTAAATCTGAGAGAAAATAAAGAGACTTTAGATAAAAGGAAATGCCTGCTTAATACCATGATGATACTGCTTCAAGAGCAAATAGAACACCACCTACAGGAGCTCGGAATGCAGCAGCCATTCCAGCAGCCGATCCACATGTAACAAGATCACGTCTATCTCTGTCATTTTTAAAAAATCGTAGCCATTTCCATGTTAATCCATATCTTTTAGATCCACCCTGCCCCAACAATGATGCAATACATGCACCAGTATGCACCAGAGGGCCAGCCTTCCCCACATTCAGAGATGAAGATACAGCTCCGATGCTGCCAAGTACCTGCCATCACGGTTGTCATATAGATGAGGACTCTCATCAGTGAAAGCGAAGCGGTTATCCATTCATGAAAAAAGATACTCTCAAAGAAGCAGTATAGGTTTTTTTCAATCATGATTCATGAATTAAAAAAAACTCTCAGGACTCTCACCAGCCTTCCCCACAATGGAGAACGTGGTCAATATGCATACCATAACCGCAGCCAGTGATTGGTTACATCTCTCTCAAATGGAGAAGAGGTAGATTGATTGCACAAGTGTGCGTGATTGAAGTTTGGGTTGGCAGTATGTGCGCTTGGCCTGCTTGGAGATACCCCATCTCCTTTTGTTCCCAGGTGGTAAGGTTATGACAGATAACAAATAACCAAAATATTATCTATTCTCCCACCATTCAGACATTATCTATTTTGTTCCGTCGGAATTGAAATAGAATGACTACAGTTTACTCAAAAAAAAGAAAAAAGAAAAAAACAAATAACCAAAATCCAAGTCCACATTAATGTGAATTCCAACTAGATTTCTATAAACTCGTACTGTTAAATAACTAAGTATTGATAACTCTTATAAAGAACTTATAAATCATGTTACAATCCATAGGATTAGGATTTTTGGAGAAGAAGCTTCTCTGCAGGGTAGAACTGGAAATAGATGTTTGAATTCCACAATGAAGGGGTCCTTTTTTATTGTGGGCCGGGAAGGCAGAGCTCTGTAATAAGTAGTATTTCCACGAGGCGATCTTAACACGGATTACAGACTCCCAACAGCCTTCATGCTCTGAAGTTACCAGTTTCACGGTTTGCTGCTATCGAATTGAATAATCCCACACAGTAATGTCCAATACCGAAAAAGAGGTGGTTCTTCCCATTACTGCTCAGCCTCCGTACAAGCATTAAAATTTAAAAGAACTACTGGCCACAACTTCAAAAGTCAGACTTTGAAACAATAGCCAAGTGAACCTAAGTTTACAAGTCCTGTTGCAACTAAAACATTCCACAATGAACCGTGTACATATACATCTAGTGCCCTTACTTGAACAATGAATTCGGGGGTGGCTCTTCCACTAGAGGCATGAGTTTGCACCCCATATGTCTCGAGATCAAATCCCTCTGGGCTTACCTGATACACAGGGTTTGTGGACTACTCTGTGCACCCGGGTTTTCTCCAACTCTTTTTGGGGTTCCTAAAAGTGAAAGACTCTTCAACAATTATGGTAATAAATTCCACCAACCATCCAACCACCTCACTATGTTTGGCAACAAGGAATTCATTAGATCTAAAATTGGAATTCTTAGAGAATTAAAACTCCTACTCATCTAATCTAAAAATGCAAAACTTCATGTGCTAAACAGTGGCAAAAAAAACTACCTTAACAAACAAAGTCCTCCAAGAAAATATATTCGGCGCATCGACGCCATTCAAATAAGCTTTCACCTCCGGTATCCCCGACCCCGCCGCCGCCGGCGACACACAAACCGTGATGACCGTAGAAAACATAATCAGTACAAAATTCGAGACCCCGAACACCGCGAAAAGCCAGTCCAAACCTACACGAACAAAACACTCGAACAAATCAAAACAAAACAAAAACACAAAATCCAAGAATGCGTGTGTGTGTGTGTGTGTGAGACACACAGAGAGAGAGAGAGAGAGAGAGAGACCTGCGATGGAGCATCATGTCGGAGGTGATGACGAACTTGATCCCGGCGACGTTCTCCACGGCCAGATTGATGAAGAACCCGACGGCGCCGCAGATTATTCCGACGAGGAAACAGAGGGTCCACTTCATGGTGACGTACTCCAGGATCTGAACCCTACCTTTGCTCCTCCAGTCCTGCTTGAAGAAGTCGTTCTCTATTATCCTTCAATCGACGTCAAACAACATCAGATCCACTCAAATCAAGAACACAAAATCAAGCAGAGACAGAGACAGAGACAGAGACAGAGAGAGTACTCGTAGTCGAGGCTCTCGACGGGGCAGACATTGGAGCCGACGATGGCGACCTGGGAGGTCGTGTTGGAGGTTGACCGGCGGAGGCTCCGGCGGCTCCGCTGGTCGATGAGAGGCTCGTGGAGGATCGCAGACTCTTCGTCCGTTGATTCCATGATCCCTCCCACAAACACTGAAACGGTGGCTAGGACCAATAAAGAGTTTTTTTTTTTTAAATGAAAAGACGAAGAAAGTGTTATAGACGATCGTTTTGTTTGGGTTAGTTTGTTTTGAAAGTTGATGAGATCTGGGACGTCCATCATGAAATGGACGGTGAGATCTGATGGTCGGGGGGGCGACATTAAATGATGAGTCAGCACTTACAAGATAGTGGGTTTGAAAGCGAAAAGGAATCTTGATAACTTTTAAGTTCGTTATAATTCGAGGAATTATTTTCTTACGTGGATAATATTTGTTTCTGATTTATTTATTTATTTGGAGATTATTAAAAATGTGTTACTGTTTTGTTTCTTCTGATTGGATTTTTTTGGATTAAAGTTAATGAGGATCTAGATCTAATAAGTGCATGGAAGGAACCATCTGGGGTTTAATTTTAAAAGGAAAGATATAACGTTAATTCAATATTCATGTAATTTAACTAGTACTTTTAAGAATAAGACTTATTTTAAAGTATATAGTTATACCAGCATAAATGAGTATAACAATGGAATAATCGATTTTATGTTTGATCATGTTTTAAATTTTTCATGTTGAAAACGTAATAATAAAGTTTTTATTGTAGATAAATGTGAATAAAATGTGCATAAGAATTTATAAAAGGTGAAAAAATGATGATAACTGATTTAATCGGTGATTTATAAAAGGTGATGACAGTTGATTTGACAGTGGTCTACATATTCTTTGGGTGGAATAACCTGTAATAATTTTAATTTCAAAGGTTGTCTGGAATCCATATATCACTTTATACCGCTTTATTCTGACATCGGCTACTTCAAGGCATTCAATGCATCCAAACACCAAAATTATTTATTATGCTTTATTCGTGGCCCATTTCATATTCAAACGGAGCTTTATAGTATATACTTAAATTTAATTAGTATATGACCGGGGATGCAGGCAATTGTCATTTCTAACCTAATCGTTTTTAAAATTTAAAAGGCAATTTTCATTTTTAAACTAAATATTTTTTAAATTTAAAACTTACCATAGGATTAGTTGGAACAAGTCAGCATTGTCATGATTATTTTTTTTGGTAGTATTGTCATGATTTTATTTTACAGATGTCTCTTACGACATGTGATTTGTCACATCTATGAATCATATTTTTTATAAATGGTAGTTTTTTTTACTTGCTCTTAAATTTCTATCTTAAATTTTGAATTTTAAAATTATGGATATAACAAGATTTATAGATAGATTTGATGAATTCAATAAGAATTTCTTTTATTTCATTATCCATAAATCTTTATCATATCTTCCATATGAAAATTTAAAAATTTTAATTTAAGATTCAAAATTTATAATTAAAATAAAAATTCAAATTTTAAAATTAGGACAAGATTTAAAATTTAAATAACATTTAAGTTTAATAAAATAAAACAACCATTCAATATTTAAAATTAAAACAACCATTCAAGTATCATAACTAGAGGTGTAAAACGGGCCGTGCCGTGCCGGCCCGGCCCGCTAGCCAACCGGGCTAACGGGCCGGCACGGCACGGCCCGTTTTATGTAACCGTGCCGTGCCGGCACGGCACGGGCCGCAGGGGGCCGGCCCAGCACGGCCCTCCGTGCCCGCCCGGCGGGCCGCCGTGCCGTGCCGTGCTAGCCCGGTGGGCCAAACGGGCCGTGCCCATTAACGGGCCAACGGGCCGGCCCATTTAAATGTTCATTTTTTAAAAAAAAATTAAAGTTTAATATTTAATTTCATGTTTAATTTACTAGTTCCTTTAAGTTGAAAAATAAAAAAAAATACACATAAATCATTCATGAAAATTGAAAACTAAAATGAATTAAGAATACAAATATTTATTTTATTGAATATTGAATTTCTTGAGTACATGAACAATTGAACATCAATTAAATAAATGAAAAAATAAATAAAAATACACAAATAGTATATTGATGAATAAAAATAAATTATACAATTCTTAAAAAATACATTGACAAATACAAAAAAAATTAATATAACATAAAATGTGAGTGATAATTGTATTACATTAGTTTTTAATACATCTAAACTAGGTTGACATCTATTAAAACTATCAATCACTTGCAACACACCTTCCAAAAAATACAATAATGAGAAGATTTAATACATCCCAACTAGGTTGACACCTATTTTGTCACGTTGCGTGGAGGTGGGACCCGCGGCATAAACCGTGCCGCGGGCCTAACGGGCCGTGCCGGAAACGGCCCACGGGCCAGGGAGCTGGCCCAGCCCGCGTCGCCCCCCAAACGGGCCGGCCCACGGCACGGCCCGTGTCGTGCCGTGCCGTGCCGGCACGGGCCCTTAGCGGGCCGTGCCGGGCCGGCCCGTCCGTTTGACACCTCTAATCATAACATTAAAAAAAAAAAACTGCTAGGCTCGAGGGCCAGGTTTACAATTAAAATTGGGCTCAAGCCATGGCTAAAGCTATATAGCATATATGGAGGATCACTTCTTTAATAAAGTACTAAATAAAGCATGTGATTTTTTGTATTTTGTATATGGTATATTTTAAACATGTCAAAAGAGAGAATATGAATGTATGTGCATCCAATATATGTGATTATTCAAAAATAAGTATTCATATCCCACTCTAAAATCCATATTCAATATTTGGATAAATATCTAAAATATCCTAGAAATTTTAATGCATAGGAATGTCAAAATATCAAACATTAGTTTAACATGAAAAAACAACAAAATACTGGATATGAATATTTTTCAGATGATAATAAATCAAATATTTTGTAATATAAAATATACAAGGGTATCATTACACACAGTCAGCGCAGATAATCATGCATTCAGTTTATATACATCCATAATCATTCAACAAAGTATATACCTTCTTTACTTCCTAGATAAGGTGTGTACCTCGTTAAATTTTATTTTTTTTACATTTGTAAAAGTTTATTTAATTTAAAATAGAACGACATACAATTTTTTTATATCAAAACATATATCTTATGCATATACAAATAGATGAGGACCACTTGTAACAATACAATTTTACTTTTATATACACACACATCACAAGCCTAAGCTAGCCTATGCAACAATTGACTGCACCGTGACAAGTCATCACCACCAGACAAAGACATGATTTTTCTGATTAAAAAGGGAAAATGTCACACATTCCTCAGTTGTCGTATTCATTGAATTATATATTTTTAAATTTTTTATTAAGAGGCTGTAAGGAACATTACACATAAAAAAGAGGACATTATTTTCCAAGCAATTGTGCATAGACAGTATTTTTAACTGGCACTTCATGGAAACAATATGATTGAAGCACTATTTCATTTAACCACTAATATCAATAGCTCCTGCACAGAGTCCGCATGCAATCCTGAAGCATTTCTGCTTATGCCCCACATAATGAGATGGAACAATAAAGATTTCTATACTCAATAACAAGATGAGGTTTTGTTATTGTAAACATCTCACAAAAAGTCTGAGCATAATCATGTGAGTGGAATTAAGGATCAATTTCTCGCTCATTCGGCTAGAACCCAGAAAAATTACATTTGAAATCATCTATTTTGTGTGTTCTTTTATGCACATTTCAAGCAAAATTTATTTTTTCTACGGCATCCACCAGAACTATATTCTTGAGAAGAAAGATTCTATTTTTAAACCAAGTTACCAAACTGCTCCTAAAACATTATGTATCTCACTTGAACTAGACTACTTTCTAGACTACTTTCATTGGGGAACCTTTCCATGCCAAGCGATTCTCTGTCTCTTCAACAGTAATAGTGATGATGTACGCATATTGCGCGAGTACATCAATTACATAATGAAAACTATTAATATAAACATAGATATGAAAATGTATTAGAGATAGGAACTATTTTTCAGGGATCTGTTTATAAATAAGACGGACCTGGGGGCGTCTCTGCAAATTTCCGGTCCTGGGGACCTATTTACAGATAACCACAGAAAAGAACAAATCTAGCCGATTTTTGTAAGGACCTATTTATAAATAAGATGGATACAGGGCCTTATCTGCAAAATGTCCGACCATAGCCATCCGATTTTTATAAGGACCTATTTATAAATAATATGTCCATAGCCGTCCAACCATAGATTTTTATAAGGACCTATTTATAAATAAGGCTCATGCAAAATGACCGTTTTACCCGTTGGCGAAATTTTGTCGCCATCGTCGCGCTTTATACATAGTATATAAGATAAGATACTCACTACTATCAAAATAATAAAGGGCAGTTTGAGAACTACAAAAAATCAAGAGCGTGTTGCAGATCCAAACAGACATTTACCCAAGTGTTCCAGCAAAATGAGAATGAGAAAAGTTATAGACTTACGCATAAAAATGTTTACCACTTTGTGTCTTGCAACATAACTCAAGATGGACTGAACATGGGCTTGGATTACTAGAACATTGAATAAATCAAGCTCATTTTTTAGGGACAAAATACAAAAAAATTCTCAAATTTTTTTTGGGGGTAAAATGTACTCTCAGCCAGTGGAAAGTACCATCTGATGCAGATACAATGAAACACACACGACTCCAGTCGACACCCACCAACAACTGATCAAGTTAGATAACTTCACGCAAGTGAATGCCATCTGCTTGAAGTTAAAAAGGCAACTCTATTTTCTGGAATAATTGCTATGGTGACAGACAACAGATTACAACACAAAAGCATCACAGCAAATACCGACACAGGAAACACACTGTAATAGGATAGTGATGCCTATTTCAAAATTGGAAAACGGAATAACTAATAATTATTCATTTAAATATAATTAACAGATCAAACAGTGAGATGATTGGCTACTTGAGTCTTCACGTTCACATCAGACAATCCCATCCGTGAATGGCAGTTTCACAAAAAATATGAGATGGTCTTAACATGTGCGCACGCATATGAAGATATAAAGAAATGCACAATGATACGACCACCTAAAATGAAACAAACCCCTATATTGATACATCGATTCCATTGGTTCACCATTATGAATCTAATAATGTACAGCATCATAGCTCTGGCAGTTGATTTTATGATCCTATATACCCACAACAATCTCCTATCTCATAAATTTTAACCATTTGCCTACAAGTTACATTCTAAGATTTACACAGGTTCAAGGTAAAAAGACTGAAATTGCACAATGTAAAAAAAGTATCAACAAAATTAAGGTCTATTTCTGAGCTTTTCTAAGTGGGCGACTACCTGATATTGACAGAAAAGCTGTAATATGAGGTATAGTTTTTCTCCAAAACCTGGGTCTCTGAGATAAAAATCCAATCTGGGGGCTCATGCCAGCCTCTGCAACCCTTGCCCTCATTTGTTAAGTATCACGATATATTGGCTGTGGGTTCCACTTGAGATGCAAATTGAGTTTCCCGCTTTTCGCACCTTCTAGAGGGAAACTATCCTTGTACTCGCCTTCCATTATCACCCTTGTTAGTGTTAAGATGCATCTCCCCATGTAATCCTGAAAACAAATGTCCGAGTTGTAAGGATTACTCAAGAAGACTATAAATTAACTAGAAAGTATTACAGTTTCTGAAAACTTCTCAAATCTCACATTTTTTTTTGTTTCAGATATTTATGCCACAGCTACAACCGATAAATTGAAAAATTAATGGGGTCTACCTTCCCAAATGTGTCGTGATCATAAACTTCCAAAATAAGCATATCATGAAGCCCATCCTCAACAACGAAGTCGAAAGTCTGATTCCATGCTGGATTCAAGCTGTCATTCACAACCTACAAAATGCTATTTGTATCAATAACATGTAAGAGCACATGGATATGTTTAACATAAAGATTTTGAAGTTATAGATTACCCTTGTTTTATTTTTTGTTTCAGTTTTCTTCATATGGAGAACGACAAATGGGTCAGCCTTTCCCATCAAATCCATTGCAGGCAAATCTTCAGCCGATATCACTGTCACGGAAAGCACTCCTCTCACAATGACATCTCTCCTTCTGTTTGTGGGTGTTTTGTCAATATTGGAAGCCTCGGTGCCATTTGCCTCGCTTTTGAGTGCCTTCTCCAAAGAGGTCATTGAAAACTTCTGGTTTGCAAAAGGATTAGAAAAGCCATTCTCCATGCCGAAAGGACAATAAAGAAGCTCCAGGTGAACCTAAGAAAGAAAAGCAGGCAGCTCAAACATTGAGATGCAACAATGTGTGCAACGTATGATAGATGGAGAAAATCACATGATGGAACACAGATACCTAATGACACAAACAGAGTGACACAGGAAATCTTGAAAAAAACTAGGACACAGACACAAACATGGCGTTAAATAAATAAATCAATATATAACATTATATCATGTTATATTATATTATACTATATTAATCCATGTAAAAAATATATATAATCCTCAATAAGAAGTTAATATAATTATAGTAGAGTGTAATTCAGTCAAATAAGAAATCCGTCAATTCCACAAGAAATATAAGACTGAAGATCCGTGAGTGTTTTTTAATCAAAGAGGAAAAAAAAAACAGAGCCATTTCAAAACATCAGCACTAACAATCAAACCAAACTATGATTTTTGCTAAGCAACAAGTCAATATCTATTGCCAATAAAAGTAAGCATCCCAGTGTCCAAACTAGAAAAAGGATGTGATGTTGTGCTTTTTTTTCTTTTTTTTTAAGAGAGAGAGAGGTAGAAATCCTACCACCATTATATAGAAAATAAATGGTGTACAACACCAGAAAAGGAAAGTGTCTCTATTATTATTATTATTTTTGGAAAAAGATGATAGGCATCCTGCCCTGAATTTATTCAAAGCAAAGAGAATGCCCGAATGGAACATACAAGAACAGGCTGCGGTCAGAGCATCAAAATGACAGGGTAGAAGAGATATCTACTGCGAACACACCCAAAACCCCAAAAACAGAACACTACTCAATAATAAATTAAAAGTGTCTTTATATTATCTGTGTAAAAAAATGAAACTACCAAATTTGTGGCAGAATGAGTTTCTAGCATGGAATTGTGCAGATATTATCTAGTGAACATAAGATGTTTGACTACTAGATTGTCTGTCGACTGGATTACAATGTCATTTTCTGTAACATCACCCATTAATTTCTATTTCACGTATTGCAGTTCCATACACTAATTGACCACAGTGGTGATCATATAAGATGTATCTTGAGTAACTGATTGGAATAAGAAGCAGTGATGATGACACCAATGTTACAAAACACAGTAGAATAGCAACCATAAATATTTTCAGACTGAGGGTTAAGGGCCTAACCTGGCCTCTGAACTTGTTATCTCTCTGGAGTTCCAGATCTTTGACTAGGTTTAACCATACATCCTTTACTTTCCCTGGCTGAAGGTCCTTCAGTGGCACTTGAGTACAGCCAATGAGTTCAGATGCCTGTACCCCTTCATCATCATAAATCTTAACCACCAAATGTTGAGTAGATTCATCTTCAACTATAAATTCGAAGTGTTCATTCCAGATGGGGTTCAACTCGTTGTTCTGAAGAATGCACAAGGTAACAACAAATCAAGGTTAAAAAGGAAAGTCTAATTAGAATGGAAGTTAGGCAGGACATCTTACAATTGTTTTGCTTTTCTTCATTCTATCACGCAGTGGGCGTATATACAGCATGGCATAGGGGTCAGATTTTCCAATGATATCTTTATTGGTCAACTCCCTTGCCTGAACAAGCTTGACTTCAAGTGTCCCAACAGGTTTCAACTCCAGATCACTGAACAAAGAAAAATCACATGTATATGGGTTCTCTTAATATTAGTAAATTTTATGAATAATTAGTATTTCACAGTAATACCTGTAGTCTCCAGGTAAAATGGGAACAACCTTCCGTACTGGCCATGTTAAGGAATCTTCAATGGCATCCCTTATAGTTTCCTGTATAAAACATAAATAAAAAACCAAAAGATATACATATATGAATAGATGACACCACATCTCATATACTCAAGCTCCCCCCCCCCCCCCCCCCCCCCAACAACAAACACAAGCATCATAGACTACATGCTTATATGATATAATATGCTTATATATGAGAAAAACATAGTATTACAGGTATCAAGTTCCACACTCATAAAGAAGGGGGACACCAGTTGGTGCACACCAAAAGATGCTTAAGTAGGAAGGGAACTCAAAAAAATTGTGTTGCATAACAAACCTTGGTTTGTTGAATCTTTTTCCTTTTTATAGGGTTCATTGGCCAAACCGTTGTAACAGTCTTCCCCTTTATGGCTGTTATGGGCGAATTTTGTGGTAACCCTCCTTTAAATGTAAATGTCCTTACATCCATATTAAACGGGCAACAGGTTTTAAAATATGCCGTTATGACACAGACGTGACCGTAATGTGGTTCTGTTCAGGGCCTTTGCCTGATGTTTCGGGATACCCAATAAAATGCATATATATTATATAGATTATTTGCCATTCAGGAGTGTAATTGCTATTATGTTTCTTACCAAATATACATTTTTATGGATCTGCATCCGTTTACCTTTGAGTCAACCAAAGAGAATGCTAATCACAACCATCATCCAGTGCCCATGTCCGTGTCCATGTCTATTTGCTATTTTGGCATCAGACAGCATCTATATCTATTGAATTTTCAGTTATAACCAAGTTATATAAATTGTTCAATGAAGTGAGGAAAAGGATGTGCCACCTTATACATGCGAATGGGACAGAGCCATATAGAATATATGTTGGTAAGGTTCTCATCAAAATAATAAACACACACAATATGCTCCAGAAACATATTCTTTTCCTACCAAAATCATATTTCTACTGATATGAACTCATGGGATAAATATATAAAAACTTGTCGGCTGGAGGCTTCCCAGTAGTATACCTATTGGTCCACATTTCAAGAGGCACAAGGAAAGGTCATGCGGAGGTCATGCAGGAGGATGGAAGACATAATCTAGATCTTCCAAGATTGCCTCCATGAAGATTCTTGCAGAGAGGAGGATCTGGAAGTTCTGGTTGTTCAGGACACTCACCTCACCATTGGCGAATAGCGGGGGGCAATGCGGAGTGGTGACAATGTGGGGTACTGGGGTCAGATGGTCAGAGGGTGCAGGTGAATGTGTCTAGGTGGGATGAAGACAGTTAAACTAATTTGACAAAGATCAGAACTCAAGTGCCACTCTTCCACCAGTCAACCATTTCAGCCTGCCAGTACATCCTCTCATTGTATAGACAATTCAGTCTATTTCTTGTTTTTAACAAACTCAATGTACCTAATTTTGATGCGTCTATATCCCAAAAAAAATTGTTATTTCATATCCACATAAGAGGTAAACCTACCATCCCATCCACATCTGCGTCAGTGAAAAACCTCAAACCCAAAGGAGGACCAGCTTTCATGAACAATTACCGGTATATGCTATAAAAAAAAACTCATTCTGAATACTGGATGATTGACCCTGGCCCACTAACTTGTTGCGCACATATCTATATATAAACAACTACAACTTAAAAATCATTTGCCATACTATAATGCACAGTGTCCAAGAAAGCAGAAAATATTAGACATATAATAAAGTGAACAATGGAAGGACAAAGGAGGATGGTGCCATGGACAATAAACACCAGTAGTGGAACACCTTATAAATTGATTCCTAATTTCTAGAGATCAAAGGAATAAGTAAACGGGATTGAGAGCATGAAAAGCATATAAGGAAAATATGGATACAACTAAATACTTTCAAACAAAATATTTCAAGCAAAAATCCACAGTATTAGAATCCTAGATAAGAAAAATTAGAGCAGAAAACCTGATAGAAGTAGCTTTATGAGTATCAAATATCAACAATGCATAAATGAGAAGTACATCCAGCATATGTAAGGAAATTTTTTTGAACCTCAATGGCACTGGAGAGTCCAGGAATGGATGATATTTCACCCCCGACCACCTTCAGCGTGAAATCCAGCTTTTTCTACATCCAAGCAGAAAAATGTACATTATTGTCCGAAACTAGATGCACAATAACAACATCCAACAGGTTTCCCTGCTATCAGAAAGTTCGCACCTTTTCTCTTAGAGAATAAGAGATAGCTCCAAAACAAGGGAACTCATCCACGAGGGGTTTGAACATTAGCCTGAAAACCCCCGTGAAACCAATATTCTTGACCTAGACAGCAAAGTTACGAGGAAACTTAAAATGATTCTGTTATGAGTAATAAAGCTTAGAGATTTTATACAATTCCATTTATTAAAAAGAGAAATTAAAATAAAGTAATCAACAGGACCGTGCCAAAATTGCTCACACCACATTAAAGCGCACCCAACACTTGCATCATAATTGGGTGCAAAAAATAACATTTCATATATGAGATAAGAAAACATCATAGATAATAAAAAACTGCCTGTGTTGCTTATGAAATTGAATATAATTATAAAAGGGGGGTGATTTTGCAGAGAAATTTGATTCCATCCAATACTATGGAAAAACCAGGTAAATAGGTAATTTATATGAAAACCAGAAATTATAGGAAACATACATCATTCTACTATTGCTCATATACCTCTGAACCATCTTTAAACTTACCATGTTACAAATAAATGTAAGAACATATAACAAGAGTTTTTTTTAATAAATTTGCGGGATTCTGTATAATTTAAGAGTAGCTAATAGATACCGAGTGAGGACTGAATACTGTATTAACTGTCAAAGTAACCTGATCGATATACAATTTCAAAAGGTCTGGACATAGGGACATGTGTATATGATAAAAGAACAAACAATGATCATGAAAAAAAAAGGAAAATCAGGAATAAAACTGATTCAAACCCGCATATATAACATGCTGACATGACTATACATATCCAAGTGTCCTTAAGCATCTGGGCATAACACTACATCTGAGTACACTGGTGACCAGACATGCATAAGCAAAGCAGCAGCAGCAGGAGAGAGAGAGAGAGAGAGAGAGAGAGAGAAGAAAAGAAAAGATCGAAAAGGTAAATACAAATATAGCAATATAGCAAATCTACAGAACTTTCAGGTCCAATATGGAACACCATCAGACTGTTGACAAACCATTCCTTCCGCATTCATCTGCAATTCGGTGCCCCATTTGACTCTTTTATCTGGAAGATAATTAACTTGACTCTTTCTTTAAACACAAACTTTTAGTTCGATTCATATTAAAACATTAACATTTCAACCTATAAGCAAATAACAAGATTTGTCTATGAATTCAGTAAAGCAAACTTAGCTTAGACAATTTTGTTTGATTCAGACCATCAGAATGAAGCAAAGGATTTGGGGTATTAGCACCACCAAAACTATTGATACGCAAAATCACCCATCTTATAAAACCTAATATATTTCTAATACCCTTCAAAATGAAAACCATTCCGTTCCTTTTCCGCTCTTCAATGAAAAATTAAATGATATAACCAAGATGTAGAAATTCAATAATTACCCTAAAAAAACTATATAAAAAATTAACAAAACTATTTTAAACTGATGGAGGAGGGTAAAAGTAAGTTGAAGATAACAATTCTGCAGATCATTAGTTTTTGGAGGGCGTATATGTAATTAACCCAAAGACTGATAGAATGAATGAGAACCTGGTTTTTTTTTCAATAGGTTTTTCCATCAATTATAATTTCATATTAAATCTTTTCTTGTTGTTGTTTTTTTTCCAGAAGAATAAATTTCAAAAGGTTATGTTTATGCAAAAAAAATATATGTTGATGCGTGTTTTTTTTTAATGTTGTTAAAAGTGTAATACTATAGTTCAAGGATTAAAAAATTTCAGTATTCTTATTTCATTTAAACCAAAATGAAAGTTGCATTTTAAAGTTTAAAGCTGTCACTTTGTCTATTAAGTGTACATAGGATATAGCAAAATACCTGTATTGGAAGTCCAACACCAACCAAAGTTCGAATATCAAGAATGATGCTTGGATTTCCATCCCATTGTACCTCCAACTCCATAGTAATTCCGCTATCTCCGTCTTCAATAATCGAGACACCTAGAAGATTGGATGACTTGTGCATAAATCATAAGAAACATTGTCTTTTAAGAATTAACTAGTTTAAGTTAGTCTTCTGTATTCGTTAATAGGGTAATTCTCTTATGTGTCAATAAAAAATAGAATCTTTTACTGCTTATATAACATAATTGGCTTCATGGGTAAAAAATGCAAAAGTGATTTTAGATAGCAGGCCATTGTTTGTGGATTAATCACGAGGATGGAACTAATACATATTATTTGAAAATTTTAGTTACCATAAACATATTATTACATGTATAAGAGAGACAACTCCCTCCATCTCTGCCCAAAGGAACCCTCTTTTCATCACAATTCAATCAAACTATCCTCCACTTACGAAAATAAAACAAATTTTAAAAACTGAATTGTTGTGATAACAGGACTTTGACATCAAGCAGAGCTCATTGATTTTTACAAATCATCTTCCCATAATCAACATCAATCATCAGGCCTATGCATTAATTCACAGACAGGGACCATATAAGACACACTTAAAGACAGCCAAATCCCGTGATCATTATATGAGCCATATATGAGCAGATAAAACATTGCATGGAAGTACTCAACCAAATAACTGCACCTTATTATTTCAGCATGCAATCCAAAATAACCAATGAAAATTGACATCCCCAAATTAGTGTTACAGTTATGAAATTACAATAACAGTCACATGCTTTACAGTCAAGTAAAGATGGTTAGAAGAATCTCCATGGTGTCAACTAATTAATAAACAAGTGTTTGTTGATTGAAAAAATTCCCCAAATATGCCGTCCCTCATTGGGATACAAGCCACGCCCAGCATGTCAGTTTATGAAGCAAGCAAGAGGAAGATGGGAAATAACCAATTTCTATCAAATGAATATAAATAAATGGGTTTTTCATTTTTAAGTCCCCATAAACTATATGATTTAGTGATCGATTCCTCACTTCTTCATATTTCAATTTAAGCCCCCAGATTTAAAGGGTATGTTTCTTTTTAGTCCCTCCCAAGGACTAAAAAAAAACTAAATAATTTAGGAATAGGTTCCTCTCAAGGAATAATAAGAAACATACCCTTTAAATCTAGGGATTTAAATTGAAATATGAAGAAGTGAGTGATCGATCACTAAATCATGTAGTGTGGGATCACAGGGACTAAAAAATAAAAAACCCTAAATAAATTTATGAAAAGTTCAACTGAAAGAAACAACATGCATAATTAGCACAGCCTCCCAGAATAAATAAATGGGTGACATGATATAGATTGAAATAGAAAGTGATTTCGTACAAAAAGACATTTTGATGCTATAACAACTAATATCCGTGTAAATTGTGCATTTGTTTTTTTATAGATAAACCCTTATAATAATAAAAGCATAACAAAATCCAAGAGGCCCGTGCATGTTAACATTATTTTATCCTCATGCATAATAATGCCTCGATATAAAAACTTGCATGACCTCCATATAAATGTTTTCAACATGTTTTGTATATGCAAGTTTTTTTATGAGGGAATGTTTGTATGTGATGTATATTGAAAAGCTGAAATTTCAATGAATAGCAGTCAAATAAGTATTATGTAATGCTTGAAAGAAAAAAAATGATAAGGAGACAGTCCCATCAATCAAATTAGCTGCTTCACATGGGTATGTTACTATGTTAAGGAAACTAGAAGCAACAGAAGTTCATACCATTCACAGACCTGTAAATTGTGGAGCAACAGTACCAAGAGTCAGCTTGGAGAACTTGAGTGAAGATAGAATAGCTGATCTATATTGTTCAAGAATTGGCTCTACAGAATTTTTTATCAGCTCCGAAGCAGCCTGTATCACCATGAGACTAACACTTTGATGGAAGTTCATATGCAGATATTAATTCTTCTACATTATAAATATAAATCAACTGAAAGAAGTATCTCCTTCTGTCAGTGGCATGTATTAGAATGTTTCAAAAGGCATATTGGCTAGCTAGAAATAATGTCCTCAACCACACAATAACATCAACATCAAACAGGCTATTTCCCTATGGTATTTGGTCACTCCTAATTTTGAAGTAGATCCATAATATCATCCTAAACTGCACCAGCTTATTTATATGTTCTCAAACCATCCAACTTCAGATCCATACAACAGTAGCGTGTATTAGAATGTTTCAAAAGACATATTGGCTACTTAGAAAAATGTCCTCACCCACACATTAACACCAACATTAGACAGGCTATTTCCCTATGGTATTTGGCCACTCTTAATTTGGAAGTAGTTCCATAATATCATCCTAAACTGCACCAGCTTATTTATATGTTCTCAAACCATCCAATTTCAGATCCATACAACATGACTGGGATACGCTTTTTTGTATCAATTAGTTTTCTGGTTTCTCTGGAACTCTGTGATTACATAACATTAACATAGCACTCCTTCCACCATAACAGGTAACACTTGGTTCGGCTTGTGAGGATTTAGTGTTATTTGTTGTGAGGGAGAACCCATTTTGGGAGAGGTCCTGGTAAGTTTCCCTTTTTTTTTCTTTGGTATGGAAATCCCTCACCGCCTTCTTATTCAGGGGCAATTTCTTAGTTATCTATGTAAATAGACCAAACCATGTCATGACTTCATATGTTAGAATAACCTTGCATATCTCCTATACGTGTTAAAATCACTGTGATTGTGCTCCTCATTCATCAGGAATTTTCATCGCCTTAGTTATCTATGTAAATAGACCAGAACTTTTTATGGAAAGGTGGGAGATGTAAACTGACTAGCTAATCACATCAACTGTTTTTACACAACAGCCCTCAATTTCCTAAATGATTTCTTAATCTTCATTCGTAAAAAAATCTTTCTACATCCCTTACTAAAAATTACTTTAATTGTCCTGCCACAGGTATATTTCTTGCTTATAATCCAATCCAAATTCCTATGCACTACTTTTTGAAATGTATTCTACCATCTTTCTTTTGCATCAGCATCACCAAAAGTCTAAAACCGTAGAATCATCACTTAATGCATGTACGCCTTACATTTTCTTTTTTTCCAAAGAAAATAAAATGTGGGCTTGAGTGGGATATGGAAAAGCCGAAATTACGAGCTTTATCCTTCTGTTTCTTATTGCGGATACAAACCATGAAGCACCACATATATGTGGGAAGAAACTCCCATATGCCAGAGAATAATAATAAATTGTAAGGAAGATTACATGCTTGTGTTTCAAATTTAAATTGTTAACTTTAAAGCACTTTGTGTTCCAAAACAGCATATCCTAGCAGAAGAGCTAATCAAACGCATTCCATTTAAACTTTAAAGTGATAAATTTAAGGCTCAAAAACTACCTCATTGACATAAGGCCAGAGTTTTGTAAGATGAGAATTCAGCCATTTTAACTGTAAGTAAAACAAAACCAATAATATTAATAATCAGAAAGAAAATAGGGAGGCTGTCAAAAAAGACTTTAGAAAGAGTACTCAACTTTTGGCGCTGTGAGAAAACAACCCATGAAGGGTAGTAATCGGCTGGAAGAAGCTTCCTTGAGTCTTCTACTGTCATTTTAGCAAAAGATGCTATAGTAGCCGCCTGCAACAAGAAAGAATCTCATTCATACTTACAAAGCAGACTCCAAAATACAATCATCCATTTTAAGCAAAATGGTGAACAAAAACAGATTTTACCCGTATATAGAATGTTCCCTCCAGACTCAAATCAAGGACAACCACTCTCAGTATGATATACAAACCAATGCAACTAAATAGATTTGAAAGAAATAGCACACAGTAAAGCCAATTCTCCAAAAGCAATAGCTGTAATTCAAGTTGGGTTTTACAAATTGTCCCGTGTCAGAACTGCTGTGGATGTGAGCTACTATTTAATTTCGGATTTCTGTGGTAATATAGGGAGGCTCCAATCAGGAAAAAATGAGGATTTTCATAGGAACTCCACAACACGAAATCTCCAATCTACCAGACAAAGCAATTAGCATTCTCAACAGTACCAAACTGTCAAGATACCAAAAGGACATAGGACCATCTGTGCTGTCATAATGGCTACAATCTCTTCTCACTCTTTACAAATTTTCAATAAGGGGACAAATGACAGGATAAGGGATAATTGCCAAGATAAGTGACTAAGAACAACTTATCCTGCTTGTTATTAAAAAAAATTTGGTTTTTTTGGCTCTGCGTAATGACTAGAATAACGTTCATCCCATTTTTTTGCCCAAATTTGAGAACAATTTATATAAGGACATTTAAACAGCTCAAATGATCCAAAGAGTCATACTTCCTAACAAGATAATAATGACCTGGGTGTATTCATCCTCAAAAAAAAAAAAAAAGCCATCCTTTCTTTCTCAGGTTCCAATTGCATTAGTTATATAATACCATTCAAGTAAGGCCATTTTTTGTATCAAATAATTCAACAACAAGAAGTCACATACACCAACAGAAATTCAGATACCAGAAACCACAATCAAAGATGGAAACCCTCATAATCAAGAAACAAAACTACTGCGAATGCTTACGAGCTCGCTTCGCCGTCTCGACCGCGTGTTCTCCGAGTGAACGAATGCGATCACCAGACCGACCCCGAACGCTACCCCGATAACCAGTCCCATGAGAAACCCCATTCTCCCACCACCTCCTCCTCCTCCTCCTCCTCCACCACCACCAACACCACCACCACCACCACCAACAACAACAACAAACAGAGCTTGAAATCCCAAAACCGTAGATGCTATGAGATGAGAGTGAGCTGTCAGGCGATGGATCGAATAGAAGAAAGTGAAGCAATGCTTTTTTTGTGTAGAAAGAAAGGAATTTTTTTAAAAAAATTTTGATTTGAATTCTTTGATTTGTGGATGGAGTTTATATTGGAAACATTTATGATTTTAATAATTTAATTTGATGATGATGATTATGTTTTCGGAGACGGAGAGGATGATTGATAGTGATTTGGGGAAATGGACACTTGTTGCGGGGTCCTTTGGATGCGCCAGTATTGCAAGGACGACCTTACCCTGCCGACGGTCTCGTCACTGTCACGTGAATGTAGAAAAATATTGTACGAACCTGGATATGTATCAGTACATTGATTTGTGGTTCGAGATTTATATCTACATTGATATCTATATTATTATTTTTGTCCAGTAATTATTCTTGGGTATAGGTGGGTGCAGCATTACCGCGAGAGATTTTGTATTTAATTGTATTTTAAATTATTTAAATTAAAAAATATAAAAATAAATTTTTTTTGTTGTTTAGATAAAATGTGGATAAAGTGTGAATAAAAATTTATAAAAAATAAAAAAATGATGATAATTGATTTGATAGGTCATTTATAAAAGGTGATGACATTTGATTTTATAGTAAATCCACATATTTTTTTGATGAAATAACTTGAAATAACTTTAATTACAAGGGTTGATTGAAATCCATATATCACTTTATATCAGTTTATTCTAGCATAGTCTATCCCTGAATATTCAAAACTCTCAAACAACCAAAATCCATAACTCCCATTAATTTCAGGATATTCCGATGCATATTCCACATTCAAATGGGGAGTGATTTTGGATAAATAATTATTTCATTATAAATAAAAAAATAAGATGTTATTTGTTTGATTGTGTATTTCTTTTTTTTTATTAAATAAAAAATTGTAATAATGAAATATTTTTTTTTGTTATTTGATTGACTCATATAAAAGTTGTGAATAAATGATCAAACTAAGTATGTGTAATAATGAAATTATAAAAGTGTAATAAATAAAATATGTTTTGATATGTGAATATTATGATTTATAAGAGATAATAACCGGTGATTTAACACAATTATAGAAGAAACCCTATAATATCAATAATAATCTTTTGTCACATGTTATGATATAGTTATACTCGCTTATTCTTTGTAAATAAATATATTTTAAGTTTTATTCATCCATATTCCATCTTATTCCCTACCTATCCTATTTGCTAAACAAAAGCCTAACCCCCCGTATGGCATGAAGAATTAGGCCAGAATAAGGAAGAATATGGAGAATAGTAAATTGTTTGTTTCTGATTCATTGATAAACGTAAAATTATGCATGATAAAGTTGATAAGTGATAATAAGGATGGAATTTATGTTTATTAAATGATAAAAATACCCCTGCATAAATTTATGTGTTTCAAAAATATAAAATATCAGTATATTAAATGTATAGTTTTTTAAAAAGTGTTATAATTCTTATTCAATCAACCATTTATCATCACTTTATCCAAGAAGGGTTATTTTTACGTTTTCCAACATGAGAATAACTCTGATAAACAATTCAACCAAACAAAAAATTGCTTATTCAGTCTGAATAGTTATCAGACCTTATCCTAGTATAGCTATCAGGAGCGAATAACTCAATGTCACACCCCATACGGGGGGTAAAAATCATTCAAATTCATTTTTTTATAGATATTTTTTTATAGATATTTTATACCTCCTTTATTCTTGGATGATGAAGTGGTACATTAGAGAGGAAAAATGTTAACCCTGTTATTAGCTCCAATGCAATATGCAACCTTTCTAAATTTTTTAAATATGTATTTTTGAAAACATAATAAAATATATACTCCAACGTCTTATATGCATTCATTTATACAATGTGTAAAAAAAAATTAACGAGACATATACCTTATTACAATAAATGCAAGGATCTAATTAGATAAATCTGTTAGGTAAGTACTTTTGCCTATTTAACAATGAATGAAACAAAAAAATTGCCTATTTTTCAATTTAAAAAACATCATATACCTCATCAACTAAATACTTATATAAAAAGTGAAATATAAGAATTCAACTAAATCCTCCCCCATTCACCAAAAAATCAGAACACAGACCTTTATATTTCGAGAGAGCAACTTTTCTGATGGACCCATGGGAAGGGAAGAATATTTTGGCAGTGATCAACAAAAACAAAACCTTTATTCATAAAGCATGTGGTACATCTGTCATGGATGATGAACAGAGTTACCAGCTCATACATCTCATACAATATTCACAATGAAGCTTTACATAACATATTTTTGCCGCCCGTGGATGCTCAAGCTACTTTATCAGAGTAGAAGAAGAAAAAAATTCGACGCGAGAGGTTATTAAAGATGCTGGAAAACTTCCAAGATGAATAACTTGATCCTTGCAGAATAATTCAGTTCATCCAGAATGTCCTGTGAATAAGCGAATTCTCTGCTTTCTAGCAAAAAAAACAGTAGCTTCAAAGGCATACCTTTAATGTAGTCCTTAATACAACACAAAAAGTGTACTTCACTTCCATTCGCATTTGACCAGCTCTTCATCGAACCACCAACTCGGCCTGTTGAAGTGCATTAGATTGTTGTGTGTATAATCCGTCAACTGTACTATTGAAATGTTGTTTGTTCCTTCTCCTCTTCTTGACCATTATAAAACCCTCCCCATCTCTGTTATGGCTCATGTTCACTTCTCCAATTTTACGCTGTTCAACATTAGCGCATTGAGTAACAGATTCCAGTTTGCCTACATTTCTTCCAGGACTTTTCGCTGTGTCATTCTGACTTGGTGTCTGTGTGGCTTCACCAGTCTCACTCTCACCAATCCCCGTGACCGACTTAACAATGAAACTAAGCAGAATCTGCCTTGCAAGTTCTGAATTCTGCAGTTTCTCTCTGTTGTTCCTCACCTTTGCATCCTTACTTTCACTAGGCCTTTTTTCAACAGGTTCTTTGTCCTCTTTCAGCATCAAAGCGGATGTCTCCAGTGAACCTGTCTGTTGGACAACTTCGGTGGTTACTTTATCAGGCTCTGATGTCCAAGCGCGTTTAGGAACAAATTCAGCTGCATTTGGGTTCATGACACTTGGATGGCTAAAGCTGCCTCTGCCCATTGTACTTTGACTAGTAGTAAAGCCATGCTTGATGCGGAAGGAGTGACCGGTTCTGTAATATGAAGGTGATCTGGGTCCAAAAGGAACTCTGTATGCAATCGGTGGTGGTGGAGGAGGAGGAATTCCGACCGGCTGAGAAGTGATAGGTTGATGGATGGTTCTTGCATCATAGACCTCTGTGAATGGAACAGAAGCGAATGCATGGGACACCGATATCATTGTGCCAGGATTGAATGGCTCGGCCGAGGCTGAAAGCTTGCTGCCATTGGTCTCCAAGGACTTCTTCTCATTTGATGAACTTGAACTCTTCGTCTCTTCAGAATCAGAAACATTTCTTTCAATAACATGTTCGCCTGGTTCAGTCTCAGATGAGTGGGCCTCACTCTCCTCATTTTCACTTGGCATAACCACCTCTTTCAATGGAGCTTCTATGATCACATCACCTTCCTGTTTAGAGTCCTCAACGGGCATCTTGTTTGACTCTTCGAGTTTCTCTGGAGCAGTTTTCAAGACAGTACCGGGAGGTGCTGCGGCTACTTCTTTGTAAGAAACAGCTTTTGAGGCCATGGCACCAAGCTCGGCCGAGGCTGAAAGCTTGCTGCCATTGGTCTCCAAGGACTTCTTCTCATTTGATGAACTTGAACTCTTCGTCTCTTCAGAATCAGAAACATTTCTTTCAATAACATGTTCGCCCGGTTCAGTCTCAGATGAGAGGGCCTCACTCTCCTCATTTTCACTTGGCATAACCACCTCTTTCAATGGAGCTTCTATGATCACATCACCTTCCTGTTTAGAGTCCTCAACGGGCATCTTGTTTGATTCTTCGAGTTTCTCTGGAGCAGTTTTCAAGACAGTACCGGGAGGTGCTGCAGCTACTTCTTTGTAAGAAACAGCTTTTGAGGCCATGGCACCAAGTGTTGCCGGTGTTGAAGATATCTTTGTTTGATGTTTCCTTGGATCCTCACTAGAACTGCTTGGTGACGTCATGAGCTTCTCAGGGGAAGACATGTGTGACGCTTTTTGTGCCAATGAAAAGATGTTCCTTTTATGATTTGCATCTCTAGAGTCCAAGTGCTCAGAACCATTGAGAATTAACCTTGTGAGTGCTGGTCTTCTTTGGCCTGACTTTCTGCGTACAACATGTCCAGTTCGTCCTCTCGAGTTGGCCTCTTGCCACCCTTCATTCAAGGTCGATTCTGAGGATCCTGACTCTTCAATCACTGGCTCTGGTGGATTGCCAGAATCCATTTCTTTATATTCTTTTGTATCATGAGGTTCATGTACATCTTCCTCCGGAGAGCGAACCTCACCCTCTATGTCATCACCATGTATTTGTGCTTGACCATGACCATCAATATACTGCACCACCTGTAAGATATATGGTTGAATAGTAAGAACCACCTGAAATTTTTTCTTCAATGTAGAGAATAACTAAGATAAACTGTTCCTAGCTCAAGGAGAAAAAATCAGGATATTATAAAAGATTTGAATGCACAAAGAATTCAGCTACTCACTGGTGAACTATACAAAGGAAAGGCAAAAGAATACCTTCACGCGACGTTGTTTTCTTGGCGCATCCCTTCCCTTTGAATCTTTCATAGGGTTTATGAAGTCAAGAAGATCTGATACACTGAAATGGTCAAAAGTTTTAACTTTTAGGAAAAAGTATTCATTCCATTTGAATCGTGTAACTGGAACTCAAATGTCCCTACCTCAGGTGGCCTTTGCTTGCAATAGATGCATCCGGCTTTGGAGTACCACTTCGTGCAGCCTCTTGCTGCTCCAAAGCTCTTGATTCAAAATATTCCAACCATGCAGCCGCGTCCTACACATGAAAATCTCAAAGCACGTGAGAATAAAATTTTGGAAGATACTCATGTACACTACCTATCCATGTTTAGCTATGATGTTTATTGAGATAATATTTCATCCTCTACTATTCTCATTCCTGGTTGCTCTGATGTTTATTAAGACTACAGAGATAATATTTCATCCCATATTATTCTCATAACCTCTTTCTGCATGTGGGATATATCTGAATTACTTTCTATGAGCCTTTGCTCATGATATTCTATTTTTAAAATTTTTGTAGAGTAGAATAGCAGAATTGTTGGGCATTGGTCTTGATCTTCTTTCAAGCACCACGTCCAGCCAATGATATATCTAATATTCAAATGCATGCAGAATCAAGCAATATGTTTAAGTAAGAAAATCACCTGAGTTCGGAGATCTTCTGACCCAAGTTTGGACTGAAGGATCTGCAATGTGGTCTGCTCATGTTGGACGCTGAGGGAATACGCTTCCATCATGGATAGAGCAATGGCAATCGCATGGTAGCTTGCAGCAGTCTGGTATATATAAGAAAAAAATAGTTTACTCACTGTATGTAGGGCAATCAGACTTCAACATTAAAGATTAAATCTCAACTGTGTGGCAGAAGGGGGAGGGGGAGAGAGAGAAAAACCTGAATGTGATCAGTTCCCAACAGTCTTTGGTTGCATTTGAGGGCCTCATGCAAATATCTGAGAGCTACATGAACATTTCCCATTCCCTCTTCCATCATAGCTACATTTATATATGTTGCTGCAGTGTTTGGATGAGACAAGCCGCATGAAAAATGGAGAAGGAATAATGCGCGGTTGACGTATCTGAAAACATAAAGAAACGTGTATCCTTCCTTCAATAACATAGAAAAGTCATTCAATGACTGAAAAACCAAGGTGGTTATCTTAAATTAAGAAGTCTAAATAATTTATGCAGGACTGGTTTGTTGATAAATTCTGGGGGCAAGGCATTTGAGAATGGACATTATGGTGAGGAATATGTTTTCCTTGGTGGAGGCCATCTCCATGCAGAACAACATATAATGAAAAAAAAAGCACTTAATGAAAGAAACACAGAAATTGCTTACTGCAATGCTAGTTCAATGTGTTGGAGGCGATAATAAAACACAGAAAGGTCTCCATAGCTTTTCATTGTCTCTGGGTGGTCCAGACCAAGCTCCCTTTCGTTTATGTCCAGAGCTTTCTGTTGATAAATGGTTGCCTGACAAAGAAAATTAAATTGAGGTTAGGATAAGTGACAAACTGAAACACACTTTTAATCTATCAATATTCAACAAAAATCATGTCAACCAGACTTATAAGATGCAGCTTAATGAAATATCAGCAATCATTGTAATGTGTCTATTATTGCAAGTTGAACGATTAGATGCAAAAGATTTGAACTTTAATTACTATAAAAACCCCGATAAGTCCTACTAGTGAATGGTATAAACATTGCATATGACAAAAGAGCTCACAAGACAATAGTTCCACGAAAAGGTTAAAAGGTTTTGTAGAAATATTTTTTAATGTCCAGTCAGCAAGGGCGAATAGGGTAAATCAAAATTGTTTTTTTTTTTCAGACGATGAATTACTTTTGGAATGGGACTACCTGATTGAAGTCTCCTGTATGGTAAAGAACCACAGCTAGCAGGCTGTATGCACTAGCTGTTATCCGGTGGTATGGACCACAAACTGCTATCATTTTTGACAGGGCCTGCATTCAGATTATTATGAGTGCATTCAGTACGGCAATATAAGTGACAATAGAGTACATTTTTGGGGTGACAAGGAACTCCAATAAGAGTTGGAAAAACTGGGGTGCAATTGCACAGAATAATCCACAAACTCAATATCATCATTAATTCATTTACGATGAAGCGATTTCATCACCTTTGTCCCATAGTTCACAGCATCATCTAGCTTTCCTTTGTCTAGTGCCGTTTTTGATGACTCGAGTAAATTCCGACCATCCACAGATGAGCATGTCACATGCTGTAGAACATAACCCGATGAAAAGCCATCAGTAGACATTTTTTCTTCAAGAGGAAAGAAGGATTTGGAAATGTTGAACCTTACTTTATACACAGGGATCATGCTGATGATATCGGCACTCTTAAAAGGTTTTGGGCTATTCATATCATAATCTCTGGCGACCAATTCCAGACCAACCTGATTCAAGATCATGATTACAGTATATTAAATTTGAATTAAAAATAAAACCAGACTTAGCTTGCAAACATTAGTTATAGAAGCATGCACCTTCTGGCAAAGCCCATGGAGAATTACAAACTTCCTCAGGTGTTGAAATTCATCTTTCAGCCTCCAACTAAATCTTTTATAAAGAAAGGTCTCCAACCACTTCATTTTAAGGATTTGGTCAGTAGTGGAATCACGACCATCACTTTCTTCATTTGAGTATCCGAGAAAAACATTTAAAGCTGAAGCAATCACTTCGGGCATATCCTTGAAATCATCAACTGCAGCAATGACAGCTCGTAATATGTGCTTGAAGGCTCGAGTGACCATCTCATGAACACAGAGTGACTGTATATGAGGGAGCTTATCTGCAAGTTCAACCTGAGTTGTTTTCAAACAAAAATGAATAGTAATTAAACAACTATACTTCAAAGTATCACCCATATAATAATTACATATTGTCAAGGAAAAAAATATCTGAATGTCAAAGTCAAAATATGATAACTTTTCTTTCTAATAAAAATCAAAATTGATATAGTTTTCCATGATTGACATTGGAAAAAGAAAGGAATATCAAACTCAAAAGTGTTTCTTTACTCACCACACGTCCCAAAGATCGCATCTTCAGTCCTTTTATATGCATAAAATCAGTCAATGTTCGCCCATCAACAGGAGAAAGTTCAAGTGAGGCAAAATCTGCCACCTATAAAATGTAAGTTTCAATATTAATCCACACACTTCAAGAATCGAAGGAGTTTAGAAATAGATGGATCAGATGTCAAAGATAAAATGAAGATTACCAGCTTAGGCAGGGCAACATCATTGTAATAATTGTTTGCCATCTCTGTGAGCGCATCAATTGACTGTTAAAAAACATCAAATTCAAACCGCGATTCAATATTTTAGATCTATAAAGTATTCAAATGTTACAACTCACAACTTAACTAATGCATTCAGGCATGTGATACACATAAAAGTGTCAGACATGCGCACTTAAACAAATCTAATATCATGACTCATCCTCCATAATATTTTCAGTAAAATGTATAGATTTCATTTGGGTAAAAGTGATGGTAAAATCAATTTGCCATCTCTACTTGGAAGACAATTTGTTTAGGAAAAAAAAACCCAGCTTCAAAACCAACTAAATTGAGTTCTTGATAATTGTTATATTGATGAAGAATGTCATGTTTGGAGAATTTAATGAAATATATATAAGGGCAGCATAGCTAACCTTATGGTGCAAACTAGTTCCAGATTCTTTCAAGAGCAGGAAAGATTCTTCTGAAAGTAATTTCTTTACTTTATCTTCCTTGGTTAGTTCACGTTCCTGGTCCCCTGAACTGGCTTTTCCAGCTATATGAGTGTCGCCTTGATCAGAGTTTTCCACTTTTGTGTCACACTTGTAGCCTATATTACTCGATTTCTTTTTTACCTTTTTTAACAATTCAAATTGCTTCCCCAAACCTTTGACAACTGACTCAACATTAATATCATCTCCATTTTCCTTGGCATTGTCAGTAGTTGAACTTCCCACCTTTTTCAAATGTTGTAACCAACAAGAGCCCAACTCCCATCTGATGGACCTCTTAGAAACATCAGGCATCTGTTCTATTTGATCAAGCTATCTCTGAGTATGTTTCGTATAAGGTCCCTTGCTCTTTGAGCATCCAAAGAGCTAGAAAGAGAACATGATTCTGTGCCGCATGATGCATGAAGTGGAACTCTTAAGCTGCATAGGATGACTAGAACTGTCACCACATGAATAACATAAATCAAATGTAAAGGTTCGCTTGGAGATGGTAGTGATTAAACCTGTTGGCATTTAAAGCATTGGCTCCTCCATCTGGTTGATCATCAATTTCAATATCATCTGCTGTGCAATTCATTTTCTTCATGTTGCCACGCACTCTAACAACTGCTGTATATCCACAGTACCTGATGGTGACAACTCCAACAGTATCAGTATCCTGCAAAAGAATTTATGAGGAAGAACATCATAAAAAGTTATTCAAAAATTAAAAGGATCATTAAGTATTTGGTCCTCACATGCACTACTACATTCTCATCTGCAGTCAGCCCTTTCAGAAGGTTTTTCTGTGCAGCCTCCTCTGATTTTGCATCATCTTTCACTGTACCATCTGCGACATCTCTTTTCACAACTATACTCAAGTCTCCAATTCGTTCTTCATGCAATGTCGAGATAATAGAGGAAACTCCAGGATGTATGAAACGACGAATCGTGGAAACAGCTTTCCGGACGGCTATGTCAACAAATATGGTGTGAAGGAGAAAAGCCTTACGATCACGGATCAGCCTCTCCTCTTCAGTTTTGCATGGAAGGCTAGCCAGTATGGAAAACTCCCTCGACCATTCCCTATGGTCATGCTTGCCATCAAGGCCCTGCCCACCACCACTGCCTCCCCAGTTTTCATCTTCAATTGGTAGTGGAGGACACTTTGACGGGGATTCAGAGATTAAATGAGGGACAAGCCACGTATTCGCACGGAATCCATAAGGAAGATTACCAAACTGGGAAGGTATATCAATATGTCAACACAAATTCAACGTGGATAATGGAAAAGATAACTTTGAATTGATTAAGCTAAAAAAACTGTCAAGGAAACCTTACCTTGTTGTGTTCAAGAAAAGCTTTCATCAGGGACTCATAAGCCTACATGAGTTGAGAACATCAATAATTGCTACCAGTCAAGTTTTAGAGTTTAAACAGAAATTGAAGGACATGCAGCAAAATATAGAAAGTTTAAGTTCACCTACATTAGCAAAGGCACTGCTAAGCTGTTGAAGTAGGTCGACCAGGGAGTGACTTTGGATACATTGCTTCCCTGTCGTATAGAAACCATTCACTGAGGCAACAACATGGAGCACTTTCCCATTGCAAATCTTAACCTGCATGCCAACCGTTTATATACAAGATTGCCACATGCATATCATTATTTCATTATTTTTCATTAAAATCAAGCAAGTGTTGTTCAGAGAGTTGAGCCTATGGAATCATTTTCCCATGCATGCATTTTTATAAAGTGATCGTGAAGTGAATCAAAATTCATGGATTAAGAAGAAAAAAAAGATTGATGCATGTGAGGTATCATTTTCTATCATAAGCTCTAGAATTGATGGTTTCTAATGCATTCTAAAGAATTATGAAATCCTACCTTTACACACGCTATGATTTGATTATGATTAGGCAAACTTGTAAAAAAACATAATTTTTTAGCTCTATAAAGTGCTTGAGTAATTTAAATGTGAAACTTAAAATGTGAAACTTTTCAACAAAATGCGTAACATATACCTGCAAATTTGACACAATCTATCAATTAGACTTTCGTAACTAGAGACCATTCGATGTAACTACGAGGCAAAAACACGTGTAGTTAGAAGAAAAAAAAGTTCAAAAGACTATCCAAATACGCAAGTGTTCTCTAAAAACAAACAGATGTAGTCATTTTAAATAAATAGTTCAGCTTTTTAAACATTAAAAAGAGTTGAATTTGTAAAAAAGAGGACTAGATGATAAATAAGCATACCTCCATTTCAAAGTAGTCCTGTGCATCTCGCCTCTCTCCATCACACTTCTTCAAATCTGCGTCAACCATAACCACCATGATTACAAACTCACTCTACGGTATTTGGAAACGATTTTGAAAAGAGCTTTTCACTTAAAAAATCTTCTGAAATAATTTCCACAAACATACTTTTATTTAACATACTTAAAGACTATTTTTTGTTTATTAGGACCACTGGGTAATTGGGAAACGAGTTTGGATAAAACATGATTCTTACAAAAGCATATCTTTCAAAAGTTGTCCAAACTCGTTCTCAAACAATATCTAAGTAGAGTAATAATGATTAAATAATAACAAATTGAACATAGTTGATGTGATCATATCAAATGTCCACGAAAATACCGTAAAATTCATAATTAGTTGGACATGGTTAACGTGAAAACTACATCTAATATGACATTTATAAAATCCATCCATAATTCAAAGTTAAGTGGACATAATTAATGTGATATACTCCATTTTACACATCCATTTTACAATGTGGAGCTGGTAACACAGTATATGAAATCACCGCACACAATATATACTCCACTATTGCGAAATATATATTCATTTTTTATACATACTTCAACAAATAAAATCAACTCAATCTCAACAATGACATGTTTCTTTGCAGTGTTTACTTTATCATCCACTTTACGTTAAATTTAATTTAATTTAAATAAAAAAAATAAAGTAAAGAAAGAGGGGACTCACATGATATGGGAGGAGTGATGTGAGAGAACGAAAAGAAATCATAAAACCCTGACAACCTTGGTGTCGGGTGAATCGCCGTCATCCCGAAACCCTCGGAGATCGGCGAAATCGGACCGTCCAACGTCCTAGATCCCGCCGCCGCCGTCTGCTTCCTCGCCTTCGCTGACGTGGCGCCGCCGCCCTTCCCCTCCCTGTGGTGGCCCCTCCCAAAACACGTGGTGCACGCGACGATGTCCAGCAGCCTCCGCACGTGCGACACCGCCTGCGCCTCCTCCGCATACCCCTCTGCGACACACGTGCGCCGATCAGTGGCATTTTTTGGTAAATAAAGCACACTCGAAGGGTGAGAGTTAACGAATAACACGTGATGCTTGCAGAGGTGGACGTGAGGACGTCGTGCTTTAAATGTGATTCACGTGGGGACAAGAAAAATTATATAAATTGAATTTGGACGGTGTTGATTTGGTAATCCGTGTTTAACGGACGGTCAGAATTTTCTGTCTTCTGGCCCCGCGAGGGGTCCAGTGGGTGTACCTGTGTTTAAATGGACGGTCAAAAAATTTATTGTTAAACTAACCCTCTGATTGATGGACCCCTCGTGGGGTTCACCAAAACAGAGCCGCCACTTAAAAAACTCCGCTCTTTTACTCACTTTACTCCTCCCCCGTGACAACCTCACTTTTTTTTTTAAGGTTTTTTATCTTTAAATCTCCATAGACTATAGGATTTAGTGATCAATCCCTCACTTTTTCAAATTTTGATTTTAGTCTACAGATTTAAAGAATATGTTTCTTTTTAGTCCTTAAGAGGGACATATCCCTAAATTATTTGGTTTTCATTTTAATTCATAAGGAACATATCATTTAAATTTGGAGACTAAAACTAAAATATGAAGAAGTGAGGGATTAATCACTAAATTTTATAGTTTACGTGGACTTAAAAATAAAAAACTATTTTTTTTTTATTTGGTCAATTGGAAAACAACCCCTGTAAAATATTTTCCTACAGAAAAGCCATTGAAGCAGAATCACTTTTTTATTAGATAAATAAATATTTTGTCTGTTACAGAGTTTTTTTTTATAGTACTAATGGGAATCTTTTGGTAAAGTAATATTTATGAAGTGGGTAATGAGTGCAAAATTTAAAATAGTAAAAAACAAAAATTATAAATAAATCCTCCTAAATTTTTTTTAACTATTCATAAACCACACGTGCAAGTTACTTGGCTATATTCCAGAAAAAAATGGAATATGCCCTTCATGAGTGGAGGTATGAAAGGTCCAAAAATGTGAGTGGTGATTTTGTTTGGTTATTCAAACTGTGGAAAATTATAAAGAAAAAAAGAAAATTAGGATCAAAATCAATGTCAAGGACACCCACCTTCCACAATCTTCAAAACGCATGGTTTGAGTGAAGTGATTTCCACGGAGTCATTCAACCTATGCCCCTTTACCTGCCAAGAAAAACTCACAACACTCATTTAGATGATTTTAATGAAAATAAATAAACAGCAGAGTTGTGACTGACTTATTACAACATAACATGCGAGATTGTTATATATCGGAATATGATGAGTTTTGATCATAAAAAATCTTAACATTCAAATTTATAAAAATAATTTGAAATGAAAGTCATAGAAAGATTAATCTTAAAGAACTTGGTAATTAGTGATGTGTTTTTTTGATACATACCTCATGTGAGAGAGAGTAATTAGTGATGTGGCATGTCTCTACATTGGCTCCCAAAAGCCTTCTTACATCAATGATCTTGTCAGTTGATATCCCCTTTAAGTAAAAAAATCACAAAACGATTTATATGAATCTAATGAAAATTTTAAAATGACGGGGTGATTAATAAAGATTGGAAAAAAAAAATAATAATAAGCACCTTGAGCACAACATGAGAGTCATAGGGAGTGAAGATTGATATATCAAGAACACTTGGGACCACTGCACAGATTAAACATGAAAGGAAAAATAAAAATATCATTAAAACTATAAGTAAACAAGATTATGAAGGAAAAAAGAGAACTTTTAGACTAGTGTAGACACAGACAGAGTTGGATTAGAGGACACCAGTGACATGTTTTTCATGTTTATCTGACTTGATCATCAGAAATATTATTCAGGCATCACACAGGTTCTCTCTAATTCAACTCTATCGCTTCTCTTGATAGAACAAGAAATGAAGATCATCTTCCATGAAAACAATACCATAAATAAGGAATAAGACAAAATATGTAACCTTTCTCTTCCTTCTTCCTCCTCTCTCCCTTAGCCTTATTTGCCTTGCCTCTGCTGGACTTGGGAGCCATTTTTTTTAATCAAAGTTCACCTAAGTTAGGGGTGACACATCAAAAGATCAGCTTCATATATCTCAAATAATCATCTCCCCAAACTTTGAAAAAAGATTGAGAGAGAAACAGAGAAGTATAAGAACAACTTGAAACCTCTTAAAACCCTCTCTCTCAAAGAGATAGGATAAGAGAGTACATGAAAGGATCACCCTTTCATGGATTTTTGATAATTCTGGTCCTCTCGTTTTGGGTTATCTCTCTCTCTCTAAAAAAACATATAGACACAAACACATACAACAATCTCTCTCTCTCTCTCTCTCTCTCTCTCATATGGAGTCTCTCGTGGGGTCTATAAAGATGGGGGAGATGGTGTACCAAGACAAAATATAGGACAGCCGTTGATTTGACGACACGTGTCCGGTCATGTTCCCTTTGTTGGGAAGGCCGATCTTTTTTGTATTATTTAGTGTTGGGATCCAATAAGCATGGCATTTATACAAAAATCTTGTTTTCACATGATTAATTAAGGGATTCTTTTTTTTTTGTGTGTGATACAAAGTCTTGAGTACATAATTATTAAGTGAAAGATTCTTTTGATACAAAGTCTTGTGCACATAATCAATTGATTGGACTGGTTTTTTTTTTTTTTCAAGATTATGAGAACCGTACGCTATTATAGCATCAGAGCAATTGATTATGGTACATTTTTTTTAAGAGAAAGATTTGAAAGAGCTACTAAGTTCCTAACATGATAAATTACTATTAGAACCTAAGGTAATTAGGGCCAGCATGAACGCAAGCTCATAGTAGACCGGAGATCCACATAAACTCGGCCCAAAGGACTGGAGAACATTTTTTTTACTATCCTGTATTCGATCCATTGGGATTGATTTGGGGTCCCCCAAAGGAGGTCATGTCCCTTTGCCACCAGGTCAAATCTTGCGAACATCAGATTTCTATTGGTTAAATTGTGCGTAAGTGCATATATGAGATTAGATTTTCTTGAGCTAATGTGTTTCCTCTATATTTAGATTTAACATTTTTTTTTACATATATTTCTCATGTTAATTATCAGCATCTATATAAAAATGGATTAGTTAATGTGGTTGCATCCATCCTTCTTTTTAATTAAGCCATTGATGGAGACAGCTGGGGTCTTAAGATTCATGGGTTAACTCTCACTGTCTCACAGTCAATGAAGAGGTGATGTTTCCAAGTGATTTCTTACAAAGAAAGATTTGTTGTGACATCCTTTGAAGTGTAATGAATCAGTCCGGCAAAAGAATAATGCAAGGGAGGTATTAAATGTAAGTCATTGTTTATAGTGTTGGATGAAATGAAGTTGTGTTTGTTTTTATCTTGCTTGGTCTTTTTGAAGTGGGAACAAGCTAGGATGTTGATACGCTTATAAGTATGTTTGAATGGCTAGAATAAATGAGAATTTATATGTCGAAATTAACTGTATAAAATGATGTATGGATTCAAGTTAACCCTTGGAATTAAGTCACTCTAGCTAATTCAATTAAAAGAATATGTAGATTCACTGTCAAATTAATTGTCATCACATCTGACCTCTTATAAATCAACTGTTATCTTTTTTTTCACCTTTTATAAATTTTTATCAACACCTTATTTATGTTTTGTCCAAATAATAAAAAAATTATTATTTCATTCTCTAACGAGGATAATTTAAAACACAATTAAACAAAAAAATCACTTTATCTCTATTTATACTAGAATAGTCATAAGCCTTCAGAATAACTTAATTCTCGAATTAAACATGGATTTAGACATACAAATGTTTCATGTGGTATAGTATGTGTGTGTTCATATATTATTTTATTATACTGAATAAGCGCCATAAAATACAAGAGATAATTATAAGTTTATAACATATATTTTCTAGATACTTTTTTTATTAGTATGAAAATTACATGCAAAAAAATAATCATGTTCAGTGTGAAAGCAAGCAATACCCGAATTTTGAATGTATTAAACTTATAGTTCAATGGACAAAATATATATTCATTTAATAAGTATTAGAGGTATCTAATATGTTCGGATTATTATATAATGTTAGGAAAATGCAAAAATGTATATGTGAGTTTCGTTTTCTAATGAGTTAAATGTAGTGTTACATCGTTTTACGCCTCTTCACCTAACCTTCTCAGTTTTTTCTTTACATGAACATTGAGACCGTGATATATATTAAAAATAACAATGGATGTCCCCATCAAGAACACTCAAACGCTTGAGTGAGGAATAGAGTTATTAACAAGAATTAAAATGAATATCATATAACTCTTTCATGATTCATGTTTTATATCTCTCTTTTTTTAATCTTTCACATTCGTTTTCTCATGCCCATATCCTATGTTTGGGGTGGGAATGTTTGGGGTGGGAAATAAGAGCCCAATACGGTGGGGGCTAATCAAAAGACTTGTTTTTACTGAAAATCCAATAGATATACTTGAATAATAATATAGTATATATAAACATTAATAATAATTATAAGGGGGTTAAATTAGTCTATTTATACCTTATACAACTCCAAATAACTTAAAAGCCAAAAATAATAATGTCAGAATAAGAAAAATATAATTAAACAAAAACTATGATGATAATTTTTCCTTTTATATCATTCTATTCTGGGCTAAGAATATGTCTAGCTCAGGGTATATAGAAAAACTAAAGTGGAATTACAAGGAGAAATCTAGAGAGATTTTGGGGTTCTTTTCTCTTTTCTTGTACGACAGCTATTCTATTTTAGATTTCCATTTGAAGAAATCATGCGCTGAATAGGCATGGTTCACGTGCCATGCACGGATGTTGGAGGAAGGGGAACATGCATGCTTGTTGAGGAGGGAGAATTCATATCTTGTTTTTACAAGAAATATTGATATTTATACCATGTTTGGAAATGAGTTTAGAGTGTTTTTTTTTTATTATAGGAAGTTGAGTTCTTTAAACTCATTTACATATAAATAAAAAAATTATATCTTGATTATAAGCTACATACACCTTTTATATAAAATAAAAATAAAAAACTAGCTTTTTCATAATCTGTGAAAGTAGCTTCCTGTAAACTCAATTTTAAACTCAGATTTTAAAGAAATGCTAACTCTCAAACACGTTTCCAAATGCACCATTAGTCTCTTATTCCCTATTTGAATGAATATAGAAGAATTAAGCTATGATAGATAATTATATAAGTGGAAGTGTGGAACAAATAATTTTTGTTTGGGTGCATTTTTAGTAATTCTCATTTGAAAATGAAATAATCAAGTTATTTTTTTATTTGGTTGATCATGACTAAAGTTTAAAAAATTGAAAAATATATTCAACATTGTTTGCATGGGTCTGGGGAAACAAATAGAAGACCCTGTGTTGTAATATAACAGAGGTTCTACAATCACTCCAACCCCCCCCCCCCCCCCCTCCAATCATTGTGATTTTTTTTATAATCAATTCTAGAAAAGCTACTTTTAATCGTTTCACATACTATTAGACCAATTCTAAGGATGCGTTTGGGTGTGATAATGAAACACTGATATTCTTAAAATCTTATATTTTAAACTCAGCTTTTGAAAAACTATGTTTTATTATATTTTCAAATCACAAGATTTTTTGGCCTACAAAGGAATTATGGTTTTAAAAGCTAAATGTTGAAAATGTGTTTGAATATGAGTTTAAGAATTTTTAACTTTTTAAACACATAATCTAACTAAACTCATATCCAATCGAACCCTAAGACGTGTATGCTCATCTAATAAAATACATACATACATATATATATATATATATATAATAACTATATAATGTAATGAATTGAATACATATCGTTTTGCATTTTCCATAATCAAATATATATTCTTAAACAATTTGTAGACTGTTTGGGGAATCACCATCAGCGCACTAAATAACACACCAAACAAGAAAGGTCCATTGCATTTTGGTCATGGATTTTGCAAACCTAAAACCTATGACAATCCCAGCTATCTAGTAGAGAATGACTTTGAAGTAAGCCCCATTTCCATTATTTTAGAATAAATAACGTTACATACAGAAACACATGCAGCCCACCTGTAATCTCAAAAAACTTTAATTATATATGTATGTATGTATGTATGTTTCATCTAATTAAACATAGATCTCTTCAGCGAAATGAAACTGCGTGTACGGCAATACATAAACTGCGTGTGACTGTCCTTTTAAAATAGATGGCACATGAAAAATAAGACTATATGAAGATCAATCAAAGATTTTTCTTCCAAAAAAAAAAATCAAAACTTGTGCCCCATCAATGTTTCTAAATGCACCCTTAATCGATCTTATTCACCATTTGAATAAATATAGAAGAATTAGGATATGATAGGTAATTATATTAGTGGAACAAATAGTTTTTTGTTTAGATGCATTTTTAGTAATTCTCGTTTGGAAATGAAATAATCAAATTTTTTTATTTTGTTGATTATGAATAAGTTAGAAATTGAAAAATAATATATCCAAACTTGTTTGCATGGGTCGGGAGCAACAGACAGGGGGTCTCTCTGTCACAACATAACAGAGGTTCTGAAATCACTCCCCCCACCCCCAATCTATATCCCTGGTTTATATATGTATGTATGTAAGTATGTTCCATCTAATTAAACATAGCTCTCTTCAGAGAAATGAAACTGCATGTAGGACAATATATAAACTGCGTGTGACAATGCCCTTTTAAAATAGATGGCACATGAAAATAAGACCGACCATATGAAGATCAATCATAGATTTTTCTTCCAAAAAAAAAAAAATCAAAAATCAAAACTTGTGCCCAATCAGTGTTGTTTGCTGCAGCAAAAAAATATCTTCCACTGAGACATATGTTCTCTGGGACATAAATGATTACAATGCAACAAAATGAACACTATTTCATGATGGTTTTACAGGGAAAACGAACCGTTGAACATGCAAATTGCAACTCATCAGATGTGACAGAGAAATACTGTTGTGAACAGCATAGCATTGGCTGAAGTTTTTTTGTTTACTTTATAAATTCTAACCACATGAACCTTGTGGAAAACAATCCTCAAAGAGAAGAAGTGTGGAATATGTGATTTTACATCAGTGGTTTAAATAATTGGGAATGCACACCATGGGGAAATTTTTATTTATTTTTATCAGCACTGATGACCTGACCAGTCACAATCATCAGCTGGCCATGATTTACATGACCCTCTTGGTGATAATAAATTATTGATCAATAAGTTTCTTTATTGAATATTATAATGGTCATGACACCAAACGAGGTGGCTCTTGTCTCTTTTTAATTCCTCCATGTAGGTCTCAAGCTCGAATCTCATAAAGTTTGTAAATTAATTACAGATACATATGATGATGATGATAAGAATAATAAATAAACAATAATGAATAATATAATTGTTGTTGGATATAGAGTTTTCAGATCCTATGTAAAACCAGGGATTTTAATACAAATTGTAGCTCACTCATGTAAATCAAATGGAAAATGTTTTATAGCCTGAACATGTTTTGATTTTTTCTTTTTTGAGGATATACTTTTCTAATGAATGAAGTACATAATTTTCCCAAAAAAAAATACTCAAAAGAATTGAATGCAACTCTTTTTTTCCTTTTGGAAAAAAAATTTCATTTACTTTCATTTAATAAAATGCACTTTAAAAATGAAGAAAGAAAAACACCACATAAAAATCTTAAACAGGTTGTCTGAATTAATTTCAGATTGGATTTGGTCACAGTGCCAAGGACAAACCAAGTCCATTGCCCCCCATTGGACAGGGTCAGCATCAATAAACCTAGATACTGTATTTGTACATGTACATTACTGTATCATGGTTTTTATACATAAAGAAGACATACATATACCCACCATTGACCTATATGTTCTTTTTTTTTGGTGGGTAAAATTGTTTTTTTTTTCCTTGGTCAAATCTTCCCCTATCAGCAGACGGCAAGATTCGAACCCAAGTCCCGTCACTAAAGAGGGGGTACCTCTCCCATCCTACTAAGAGAAGATTTGGTACCTATATGTTCTTATTGAACACCGATACATACAATTCGTTTTGCAACTCATTTTATAACCCCATACACTATGCTAATATAATAAATATACAGCATTGTCATAGTGTATAAAGTTCTATCATAGTGTATGACGCAAAACAAAATTCATTTTTTTCAAACAAAAAAAATGTACTTATGTATTTTAGTTATATACTTCATTTCGTATAATAACATACCTCAATAGGAGAGTGCATGATTTGTTTTAAAAAAGCAAAAGAAAAACAATGTAGACTATGGTCGGGGGCTGCACTAGAAGCTGGACGTATCATTTTCCATTCTTATAAGAGCATTGTCACACACACAGCCTACAGTCCCACATACATCGATAGCTGTCCAACAAAAAATATACCTTACCTGATTCGGCATATAACTAGTTAAAAAAAATTTACATTCTCTAATTCATTAAAATATATACTTTATTTTTTTATAAAATGATATATCTCATTAGATGACATATACTATTTTAATTTTAAAAAATCAAAACAAACGCGGACCGCAGATGGGGCAATAAACTAGGGGGTGTGGAATGACAACTACTTACACACAGAAAAAAAAAATGGTATCCAAAGAACAGGAGGCTTACAAGAATGAATCATTGCATTTTTTCCACTTGCAAAAGGATCACAAGGATTGCATCGCTTTCATGATCCAGTAAAACAATGGAATGTGTAAAAAGACCATCATTTAAAAAAAAAAAACTGAATTGCAGGATTGTGTGTTTGGTAATGTTACAACCCCATCTTTTGTGTAAACCAGTCTGAAAGATTAGCTATTACAAAACCAGCAAAAACCTGTAAAAGATAGAAATGAATTAGGGTTTGATGGAGATCAGGAGCAATTCTTTCAGTACCTGGTATGCTTGAATGTCCATCAATGGAAAATACTGAACACCAATAAGCCCGATTTGTTTGTTACAGTATGTTTGTCACAATATAGCAAACCTCTAATTGTTCTTTTTTCTTTTTCTTTTTCTTTTTTAAGATTGGTTCTCCCTGGGATTTGCTACCCTAACCTCCTTCAGAAAGGTGGGAGGTGCTAGCCAACTAACTAAAGTTGGGTTTGCTACCTGTAATTGTTCATTGGTATACAATAAACTTTTTTTTTGGTAGGCAAGTTTTTTTTTTTCTTGGTTAAATATTATCTTATCAGAGGAGTAAGACTTTGAATTCAAGACACCTCACTGTTGTTTGTTGCTACTATGTCATTTATTGAGACTTACTTCAATGTTCATTATTAGTATTCTATTGGTACCTCTGTTAATCTGCTAAGAGATGGTTTGGTAAAATTGAGAATATCTAATCTATTGTTCATGTGTTAAACAGTTATTAATTAGAACATGAACAGAAGAAACTTAAATGCCAAGATTTCTTCGTTTTTTTTATATGTGTTGGGAAGTTCAACCAAGCACATTTGATGCCCATCCCTGTTATATGAGAGACGATTCAACCAAGAAAGTCCAAAATGTATGATGCGTATTGGAAATATAAGACCCGTAATTTGAATGTTCGAGAGATTTTACCTGAGCTGAACCGAGAATATATATTACAGAATAATGGCGACCGTGGATTACCATATCCGCGACCATCGCAAGTGGTATAGTAAGGGACATCCCCAAGGTGGCCACCAATGGAGTGGTCCAAACAACACAAAGTGCCCTGTGTAGGTAATATTGTCATAAAAAATGGAATAAGTGAGGAATAGGCATAACAGTTGGTATGTAGTCTATAACATACCAGAAATAGTCTGAGAGAACACTACCAACAAGGCCGTTGGCAAGAACCACTTCATCCATTTTAGCTGAGTGAGGTATTGAAAACTTTGGCTCTATTCCCAATGCAGTTAGTGGCCATACTGAAAAGCCAAAGAAATGTAAATAAGATGTGCAAGGAACATGATCTACAAATACTAGTGTGGAAGGATTAGCTTGTAAAACAAGCAAAAATGAAAATTGAATAATCTTTTTTGAAAGAGAAGATTCAAAATTGCACAATCTTTTAGGTCCAAAGACCATAATGATAGGGGCTATTAAGATGGATGTTCATCTAGGCTTTATTGGCTAGAGAGGATATTATATTATTGTACACTGCACTCTTCATATAGATTCAGAAAAAAAAAAAAAAACAAACAAACAAACAGAAGTTGGATAAGAAAGTAGAAAACAATCAACATGCTCCACGAAGAGGACATTATATTGAAATCAACCAAGCAAATAAATGAATTGACAATGGAACCCAGGAGTTATCAGCTAGCATCATCTGCGTTGAGTCATTCATTTCAGGTAAGAATGAAAACTCAATTCTCATAGAGACCTCACCTAGCCACCAAAGAGCAACAAGTGTGAAGAGCCCAACATATCCAAACAACTTTTGTACATCGACCCTTTCTCCTTCTGCTCCAGAAAACTTTTTGAGAAGCACTGCATGGGATATACCATTAGTCCGCTATTCCATAATCAAAGCATTCAATTAAAAAACTTGGTTAAAAGGAAGACAATGGAAGTGGTGACCAACCAGTAAATAAACCATATGTCATTGCAGAGAGAAGACCAAAAAGATCTCCTACAAGAGAACGCTTTCCAATTCTGAACATGGAGAAATCGAAGATACACAAATGTAAGCAGAAGCAATAAAGATAAAATGACCAGTGCTTAGACTGAATTGTGCTTCAGTGGATAAAGTTGTGTTTCCCCATTCAAATGTTAGCTAAAATGTAGTTGATACACCACATATTATCGTTACAGAAACCATACCCAGGAGTGTTCAATTGTGCTTCATCAATGGCCCAGGTTTTCCCCAGAGTTGTCATGACCACCCCAGCTATGCTAACAAAAACAGCAAGTACTTTTGCTATATTTAGAGAATCTTGTCCCAGAAATGCACCAATGAAGAGAGTAAAAAGCCCTGAAGTGGAGGATAATACAGTTGTGCTTGCAACGCTTGTACGGGCAAGTGCAGCATTGGATAAATACTGTGACAAATATGAAAAGATAAAGTGAACATGGCTGTTCGGCTTGATTTAAATTATAAAAGAGTGTAGAAATATTTTGTTCCAGCATCCAATGAAGTTTCAGGTAATTAGCACCATGTTGCAATGCATATTAAATAACAAAAAAACTACAATAAGCCATGATAAGAAGCTTCAAGGAAAAAAGATAATATCTGTTTCTATTAGTTTGATGATTGAAGGAAAAACAAGGTTTAACCATTTGTGATAGATAAACACTACGAAAAAATCCTTATCCCATCAATGTGGGTCTAAGCTCCGGTACAAAATAGATAACAGAGAAGGCAACACAATATGATTGAACTAATCGAACTAATTTTACAACTGACCGTCAACCTGAAGTTAGCTCACTATAAGAACATATCAAAGCTCTTGATTAGAGCCAGTTGAACGTCAAATAGTGAGGCAGTTCAGGTGCACATGCCTGAGTTCATTCAAAAATGAAAGTTGGATGTGTTTTCAAGTGGCAATGGAAAAAGGATGTTAAAAAATCATGGCAAAAACAGTCTTTATCAATGAGAGAGCCTCACCTCTGTTATAAACCAAAGTGGGGCAAGATAAAATCCACATTTTGCAATTTCTTTAGCCGTAACCGCTTTGTTTTCTTTAAGGATGTCAAGGTCATCTTGGATTTTAGCGATGAATGGCCTCCCCTCTTCTTGTGCAGAAAGGTCGGCCTCACTGTCTTTTCTGGTCAAAGGCCCCTGTAATTCCAATTCCAATATTCTCTGCAACCCACTATATTTTACGGGAGAATCGAGGCTAGCAGAGACTTTATCAGGAAATTCTGCATATTTGCTCTTTTTGGAAGAACGGTTCCTCAAGATACCACATATCCAGTCCTTGATGAATGCAATTGGAAGATAAATTACCATAAGAGAAGCTCCCAAATAAGTGACTGCAAATGGTTGTTTGTAGTCAGCAAATATTCCCTGTATGAAAAAGAAATCAGCATAAAATTTCTGTATGAGCTGGGGCTTCAAAAGGAAACTTATCTCTTCACTTCATAGAGACAAATAATTGGCAGCTTAATTTTGATAATATATCATCTATCAAGATTTCAAAGGAAATTCTATGTTGAATATGTTGAGTTTTGTTAGTGTTTTACCAGGTATTGCATATCAAACACTCTACAAACCAATCACATACATACACAACACCACATTTGAAGAACTAGTTTCATTTATCATATTAGTATATGAAACAGTGGAAATGTGACTTCTCATAGTGCCACCCTTAACAACTTTCCATTGTCAAAATAACACAACATGCACCAAATTCTACTTTTGCAGAAAATAACTTTACTCCAATAGAATAACAAATCAGCGTGCATTTACAATTCACAGATAGAGAGAGAGAGAGAGAAAAGGGACTAGCTAATCCCATTCTCAGGTCACCATATGTGGCTTTAATTTATCCTTTCCAAACCTGTCTATTTAAATTTCATATTTCAATTCCTAGACTCTTACAGCAGCAGTAAATCTATGTGTTGGAGTTTCCACAGAAATCCTTGCATTGCAACCAATAGTATGTTTGCCTTCATGTCTAAGAAACCAACATGTAACTTAATTGTTGTGGTTCCAACTCAATTTAATTTTATAAATCGATGGTCACAATTGAGAATTGTTCATACTTTAAAGATCCAAACGTTAACAACCCAAAACAAGGGGATATAATCATTCTGTTACTTCCATAGTTTTGAAGTGCGCCATAATGCTAATTCCTAACAAAGCATACATGATCTCACCATTTCACAGATTTTGAGATTTCCTATCCTCCTCGTGACTGCCTGTTAACCTAACAGTACTCCATCCCTAATGTTCTCATGTTCTGAAATGCACACAATTCTCAAGACCCATTGTCAAGTTCAAGTAGGGTTGCAAATGGACCAGGTCAACCCATCACTAAATTTGAATAAACCTAATAATGATCTCAACTGAGCCAAAAGGCACGCACAGATTCTGGTCGAAACTGACAACAATATGATTTGCAGTTTATTTCTAGTTTTTATGATCAGAATCAAACTAAATCTTGATCAATGTTTATAGAACCATAAGCAAAACTGAAACACAATGCTAAGAAAATTGACATCTCAAAGCATGAAAGATTCTCGTAAAGTTCTAATCTTATTATATGTTTGCCTTTTTTCTCTCCCTTTGACACACATTATAGGCAGCATTCATTTACTAAACCATTGATGTAGATCGGATTCAAGCCAGCTACCCAGTTAACTACTTCAGACCTAAGATCCGAGCTCTCACACAACACTTGGTTGAAGGAAACAACAGGAGGGGCAATTGCACGATTGGAACTGGTGATTCGGCCCAGTGAACCGTTGGGCCTGGTAACCTAATATAACAACACAGCTGCAAGAATGTAATACACTTTGCAGTGTGCTACACTTTGTGAACCGAGCTTTAGTTAAATCGGCTAGCACCCCCTCTCCATAAAGGGGGTCAGGGGTTCAAACCCGGGGGCACCAACCTCAAAAAAAAAAATGTACTACACTCTAATGATCCTGGGTCAATCTTTAGAATTTTTTAGTTTTGCAAGTATTTTGAATAAGTCTATCCCACAAACTATAGTTTAAATTTATGTTCAGGTAACGAAATTCTCCGGCTCACTTTTTCGACATCCCTTTGAAATCTCTCTTTTGTATGCAGGTCAATATTTGCATCAACCTTTATGTGACAAAGTCCCCTCAGACAACCCCTCGGTAGAAGACAGACTACCAAAAGGATTCCCGATCTTACCCCCCCACATACATCACTCTAATCGCCCCAGTACAAAAACGATCTCAATCAATGACTAACCGGATTACATCATCCAAAACATTTTCCACATATTGTGACACACCCTTAAATAATGCTTAATTGTGACCTACCACTGTCGGGACAAATGACTGGAAGATTTTCGTCTTCCGCACTCTTGTAAGGAGAGAAATAATACACATTTTCCCCGATCCGACGGAGATAAATAATACATGCCCATGTGTTCTCACAATGTACTCGTCTATTTCAAAAATTCCTTGATTGCGCATAAGCCAAATTCCCCAACACATCGTGTGGGGTTTCATCATAGTAAACTTAGTTTTTATTTATTTATCAATTTTTGTTACTGTGCTCTCCCTTCTCTCCTTTGATCCAAACCACATCCAAATCTTTCAAAAGCGATTCATTATTCATTTTCCTAACAATCCTTGCTCGACCAAAAATCACTCCGCGCATGACTCAAAAACAACTAGGCTCGTCTCCATAAATTCAACTAAAAACCATAGACTAACCCCTAAAAAAAGGGGGGGGGGGGAGAATTCCAATTCAGCTTAGATTCATCAATTTTGTTCCCAAACCAACATCAAATCAATCAATTCTAACACACAGAGATGGCGAGTGAGAATCAAAAGCAAACCTGGGTGACCTCCGCGGAGACGACCCATATCACAACCACGGCCCCGATGAGGAGCAGACCGGCTCTGTACCTCCAATTCACCCCCATTAAAGAACCTCAGATGGATATGAAGAGATGGGTTTCGATTGTTCTTCTCAGATCCATGAGAGAGTGTCGAGAAACCCGAGAGAGATCCAAATGTTGTATTTGTTTTGCATAATTTTTTGGTGTCGGCGGAAGGAATGAAAAAGAGGGGGTTTTTTTATATTTTATATTTAAGGAGGTGGTGGGTCTGTAAAATTTTGGAGTGGCGTCAACTCCTCATTCGGTTGATCTGTCCTTTTTTTATATTTATTTCAATGTTTTAATAATGAAAGCATAACAGTAAAATATGTTAAATGTGTTAAATATGAATTGATGATGTAAAAAATATATATAAAAAAAGATTAGAAAATACTTTTGTATATTTTGATATTTTTTAAGTTTTATATATAACATCAACTTATATATTTTGATATTAAAAAAAAGTCTTTTTTTATGATTTTGACTTTTGAGTCATCCGGTTTGTAGAATTCATCAGTGTATTTTAAATTTAAATAAGTTCATATTTACTGTTTGTAATCAAAACCAAAAGTTTAAACTTTTTTTTATAAAGGGGAAATTAGAATTTCTGATTGGGTTGTTGTTGTTTTTTTTTAACTGATTTTTTTTATTTTAATATTTTAAAAATATATACTAGAATGACTCATATGTATCTTTTAACGTAAAATATAAAAAAATTTGAAAACTCATGTTTTATTTTAGAAAAAAATACATATAACCCCTAAAATCTTGTCTAAATCCATATAACCCTATGCAATCTTCATATATTCAAATAACCCCGTAATTAGACCCAAAATTCATATAACCCCCTCCGTCCGGACCGTCCACCTTCCGTCAGTGAGTTAACGGCGATGAATTTATGCAAGGGGTTATATGGATTTAAGCCAGATTATAAGGGGTTATATGGATTTAAAATAAAAAAAATTTATTCATGTTTTTTTTTAAATTATAAATGACGTGTGATTTCATAACCAGTACCCCGACACATTAATAATAGAGTAAATTAATATTTACATGCATTAACATCTAATGGATGGTAAATATTTGTTTTGTTGTCTTTTCTGATATTCTCGTTGGAAAACGTAAAATTAATATTTTTGTTGTTTGATTCACATTAGATAAAATAATGATAAATGATATATAAGAGATGGATAATAGTTTATGACTTTTTAAATAACAACTATACCTTTGTTTGTGTTGGAAATAAGTACGAGAGATGTGTGTGATATGATAGATGTGACAGGTTTTGAAGAAAAAAAAATTTAAAATTTAAAAATGCTAAAATGAAGAGTTTTGTTTTTTTATTAAATCTTGGGGCACCTCTTATGTTGGTGTCATAAGAGTTATTTTTATTGAAGATAAACTGTATGTGGATGAATAATTTTTTATTTTTTTTAAAGTTCTAAGAGATATGATATATATCTTTTTTACTTATATTTTTTTGTGGGGTCTTGTATGTCATTTTATAAATATCACACGCAACAAATCTGTTTTTCTTTTTTTTTATGAAAAAAAACTGTATTTGTTTTGTTCAGTTTTTTTTTTATTCATTGGACTCAACCACTGATGGGGACAGGTTGAGTTGGGTTTTATTGCCTACTTTTTCTGGTTTATGCGTCTGTCTTGCTGGCATTTGTGCCTCGTGGATCGGATGGGCATTTCTGTTGGGTTTGGGTTTTTATGTTCTTTTTGTCCCACTTTGTTTTGGTAGTGGAATATGAGAGGAATAGAAGAAAACAAGTTTAATAAATTATTTGTTTATAAAAAATAAATGAGTATTAACATAACTATATTTATTTAGGTGAAAATAAACTAATATTGATATTTTAAGTTCATTGAAATTGTGTTATCACATTTAATTTATTTTACTAATATAAAAAAAGCTCACATGTCATATCATATATTATTATCTCTTATAAATAAGGAGACTCGTATGTGGAATATGAGAGGAATAGAAGAAAACAAGTTTAATAAATTATTTGTTTATAAAAAATAAATGAGTATTAACATAACTATATTTATTTAGGTGAAAATAAACTAATATTGATATTTTAAGTTCATTGAAATTGTGTTATCACATTTAATTTATTTTACTAATATAAAAAAAGCTCACATGTCATATCATATATTATTATCTCTTATAAATAAGGAGACTCGTATGTTAAATCATTTTTTTACATTTAATAAATTCTTATTCACATTTAATTCATAGTCAATCGAATCACAAAAACTTCATTATTACATTTTCGAGAATAACAAAAAACACAATCAAACATAAAATGACTTATTTGTCATCTATTTTGAAATAATTATTTATCCTTAATCAAGTTCTTTCAAGGAAAGGTAAAATTAATAATGAGGTTTCGTGTATTCACGTGGAATATCAAACTTCATTCATGTATTCCAGGGACATGAGTCGATCTGTAAGTGGGCAGGGCAGGAGACGAGTGATCTGTGTTCCTGTCCCACATTGCCTTGGTTGTAAAAACAATCTAGATTTTGTCAGATTGAGTCTGACAATACAAACTCTGCATCAACAATCTCTTCTGCTGCCAAAAAAAAAAAAAGGTACATCTTCAAGACTTCCTACAGTAATGAAGAATATTTGTTGCATCATTAGAATATTCAATATGGTACAGTCCAAAATCCAACTAGGCCAGAATTAGGGATGGAGTCCAGCACTAGAGGAGAGATCTAAGTCAGTGTTTCATCCTATCAGCCCACAAAGACATATGAATTCTATGACCATTTTTGCCATGCATCATATATCCTTTTGTTCCTTCAACCTATGAAAATTCATTAAAACTCCAAAACATTGTTACTGGTGCCTGTAGGAGTCAATAGTATAACAAGGTTCCGAAATGCTGATTCTGTGAAAGTTTTTTTTCATAAGCCCAATATGGGACAGAAAACTGGAACACATTCATTGCCTGCAAAGAACACACAATTCAATTCAACCAAAAGACCAGTATAAGAATAGAAACTAAAGCCTCAGATTGAATTGTGAAATTTGGGGGAAAAAGAACTTCATGAACTCAATAAAGGATGTCAGCGATAGTTTGCCGAACTTGCCAGCAATTTATGTGTTCAAGGCATGTAATGCTGACAAGTGTGGTCTCACAGAATTCTCTAATGCACTAAATTTCTTCCACATCACACTGTTTCTCTGCTATGTGCACGCTCATTAACTCACAATATGCAGCTTTGTTTGATTCACAGAAGAATGTGAGGTTAGCCACAGACAATAAGCTACTATCTCCGCATGGGGGGAAAATGCATTCATAAAGAGAGCATGAATCTATTATAAAGGAAATTAATTAATCATTTTTTCCAATTCATTTTGTGAATGTCTTGAGATTCAGTAGTATAATCTATACTTTGTTAGTTATCTATTCCTACCCTAAAACTTTAGTTTTGATGAGTACAATGTAGAGGGAGTCAACAAAAATAGGTAGATTGGAAATCATCAGAATGGTGTTCCAAGTAACAGATGATCATAATAAATTAGTCTGAAACATTTAAATCACTCTTCTCGCCATTCTTTAAAATTCACCAAGGGAAAAGGTCTGATCCACTGAAAAAGTGATCATATGGATTATAGGCTTTCCATATGAGGCATCTTCAACTTAACAAAGCCATGACTACTTATAGCAGAATGACAGATGACAAATGGTCATGGAGATCAAAAATGCCCAAATTTCAATGTATTGATAATTGGTTTGCACAATACCAATGGTGCTTTGACTGACCTTCAGTCATCTCCAACCACTGATCTCAGTCTCAGGTCATCAAAATTTAATTGCAACTCAGAATCAGTTTTAAAAAGAATAACAAGATGCCAACTAAATAACCAATAGAACTGTTGAAAAAAAAATAAAAAAAATCTCATCATCTAGACATTGTCCTCGAAATTCTCCTCAAACAATCTACAAAGAACTACTAATAACCAAGGAGTGGCTCTATAAGGCCACGAAATTCAAATGGGCTGTTAATTATGGCTACAAATACAACAGAAAGGCAATTCTTCAGTAATATAAGGATCAGGGATTCTAAAAAATGCTTCAAACTCGCACTTAAAATTTCCAGAGAAATCCATGAACGTGTAGATAGACTAAAAGTTACGCTAAGAAAAAGAATAGCAGAAACAGTTCAGTATATCAAGCTCTTCAGAAAAACTGTACAAAAATATGGTAGGCAGTTTTAATACGAGGAAAACATACAACAGTTTATCGAGAAATAACATCAAAAGACAATGGGAAAACTGATCCAACAGTGAAGCATAAAAGCATATATGTAATGCACAGATCACCACCTCCAAGTGTGAAAACCCTCAAGGAAGAAAAAGAATCAACTATTAATTAAAATAAAAAGAAAAATGAAAAGAAAAGAAATGGCATTTATACCTCCATAGAAGAAGACATTTTGATTGACCAAAAGGAGTGCCTCAAAAAAAAATTAGGCTTCCTTTACCCGCCAAAGGTGCAGCATAAATCACTCCCCAAAAAAAATATCAAAGCTGAAACATCCATTTGCTCATCCAATGATGAGAAACTCATATGGCAATGAAAAAAATTCCGCGGACGAAATCAACAAAAACAGGGATCACTGGTTCAAAATTGCCCATAACTTTCTTTGACAAAGAGTGGCAGGCTTCGTTACAAGTGGCAGAGAGAGAAATGCCAGCCCAAGTTCTATTGTCGACCACCATTTTTCTTTTAACCAGTCAAGAAGCAGATGCACTTTCACTTGCTTTATAATAAAGCATCTTTTGTACATAGAACATCATGTAACACTGTGCAGCCCTCACAAGGTCCTCATTGACATGTGTGATCCATGCATCATCGCATCTGTACCATTGATTATTGAGCCGAAGATAAGTTATATAGTGGCCAGCATCTAATTTTCCAGTGTGTGTAACCACTGCAAATAATTCAAACTCTGAAGATATCTCGACAGATGCATTTGGATCATCATCATCAGCACCAGCAACATGATCATCATTTTCTTCATCAAATGAGAAAACCCGATTGCCATACCTACTCCTCAGGACAGAGGATGACAGATACCGAGACATGTCCAAGGAAAACGGGAACTGCAGATAGCGGTCTACCTTCCTTGACATATTTCTTGTTGATGAGTGCTCAAATCTTTTAATATGAAAACATGTGACCAGCGGAAGCTTCCTTATGGACATCTGTTTTAGGGATTCTTGTTTCTCTTGACATTGTTGACAGAAGAATTTTTGGTCAGCACCAAGTCTTTCGGGCCTTGTAAACGGTCCAAACATCCCATGAGAGTAGACATTCCGTGGTTTTGTCCAGCCATCATTGACTCCACTTCACCATTGGAAACACGAGATTTCATGGAGCCCGTCTTTGTAGACCCATGGCTTGGATCTAGGTCCAGAGAGATGTCTACACAGGGGTCATATGTAGTGGAAGTGTAACCACAAACCGTGCAAGTTACATCCGATCTCAGGATACCAGAAAATACCCTATGAGCAATGCAGCAGTCTCCCTTACCTGTTGGCAAATTTGTGTGATTATTATACAAATCTATAAACAATAAATAATTATATAATAAGATGGATGAAAATTGCATATATTAATTTTATTGTGACACTGAAATGCGTATAAAATCTAAAGACACCTTGCAAAAGATCTCCAAATAAGTATGGCAATAAATTTCTCAAGTATCATTCCAACCCTTATCATGCCAAAACTATGTTGACACCAAGAATAATTACAAAATTCCATAGTTTGACATACTTGTACTGATAAACAATAGGGGAAAATCATGAAAACCCTTCCCATCAATCTGTGGAGAGATGATGGAATCAATGAGAATTTCAAACACCATTGAACTTCTCGTTGAGGAACAAGTGAAACAAGAGTAGTAGCCATGATATGGTACCACAGTGACACACCATTAACCTTCCTTTCAAGGAATTTGTGAAATAACAGGAGTCATGTATCCATAAAGCTATCATCATAACAGCATCATCAAAGAAGCAGAATGTTCACATGGAAATTTAGGCACATCAAGAGATTATCCAGATCTAATGTCTATTCGTATTTAAATAGGCATATTTATTATGGCTGGACATCTGACAGTTCAGATTCTACTAGAATCTACATGTCCAATTAATAATCAAATAGTTTTCAGATATCAATGAAATCTGATCAATAAATATACAACCAATTATGAATATTTTCATACATTTAGACTCAGTATGCTTGATTCATATCACCACAAATGCCATTATAATTTAAATTTGCTGGTGTGTAACATGCAGAACCTAGAGGAAACTAGAACGACACCTTTTAAATTTTTATAACTTGCTCCCAAAACCTAACCAGATCCTGATCCATCCATCCACTTAATTCTATGTCTCACATTATAGAAATAGGTAGTGGTTTTGCTGCAGCTCATCCAATAGGCCCCCTGTGACATAAGATAGTATCGAATATCAATGATGGTGGAGAAATGGCAAAACATTGGCAGAGGATGGCAGTTGCTTTGTAGAAGGGGTGGTGGCATGCTTGCCAATATCTAATAGTGCATAACTAGTTTAATAATGCACCAAATTTGTAAAACATGGTGTTGCAAGACTATCACATGGAAAGACCATAGAACTTAGCTTATCTGATCCACTTTGAAATACTTACTTACACCTAGTGTGGCTAGTAGGTGTCTAGTAAACTTCAAAACGTTCAATAAATCAAATGATGACATATAGCGGAAAAAAAGGAAAACTTAAATAGCCTAACTTCTGGTAAAATAATTAGATATAATTTCTTAAAAAGAAAGTGTACCAAGGATAATGCATAAAAAAGAGCTAAGAGAAGATTTTTTTATTAAAGAAAAAGAGCTAAGAGAAACGTGATGACCAAGAAACAAGCAGACAGCTCATCATGACAACTTTCATTACCCTGGTCTTGGGTCTTTCTGTGATCAAGCTCAACCTTTTCATGGATCCCATCAAGCATGGAAATAAAAAATTCATGTGCATCCTGTTGTTCGTAACTTGCGAGGTTTGATGCATGCTGCCACCAACTGCAATAAAGTCACAGTGCTCAAGGATCAAAACAGCTGCCTCATATCAGAACACAGCAACACCAATAATATCTGGCTCGGGTTTGGTATTCCAAGCATTCATTAGATAATCCAAAGTAGTCAACTCATTGAAATTAAATTCCTAGTAGCAAAATCCTGAGTTAAATAGGTAAACCAAGAAAAAGGAATTGTGCTGGGCTAAAAAAACAACCATGACCCATATCACACTACAGAGTTGAACCATAACAGAGGGAACTTAATTCCAGTGTAAAAATTGGGTCACACCTTAATCTTATAGATATGTAATAAACTAATAATCAGGAAGGAATGAAGGATAGATATCAAGATAAATACTAGCAAACAGATGTCCATGAGTAAACTACTAAACTTTTCAGCCCGATATCCAAAGATTTATGTTTTTCAATGCACGTGCGGAAGTATAATCAAATCCAATATAGGATTTGCTTTACATCAAATGTGCTACATCATTTTTAATATAACGATTAGGATAATAGACAATTTTTTGAGCTGACAAGATGGTGGCCTCATTGGTGATAGCAAAATATTAGCTTCAAAAGAAAGGCGGATCAAGGGAGACCAAACGTTTGGAAATCCAATTTTTTACTTATCATGGCACTTAAAGATATATCAAAAGCAGATTGAGAATATAATGGAAAAAAATTAAAATTGGAAAAAAATAAAATTGTTGAAGAAAATCAAAATTCAACTACTTTAGAATCAAGCATAAAAACTGAAAGAATAGTTTTTCTATGGATAAGGATGAATTTACTTATCTTTCCAAAAGATATAATCAGATTTAAAAAACATTAAGACAATAATAAATTTAAAAACCATCAATATAAGAACAAATTTTAAAGCCAAAACAAACAAACAAACAAAACAAAATAAGATAATGGTGCTATCCCTACCAATGCGGGACTTTTCTATTCATATAAAAAATACACAATTATGACAACCATTAAGAAAAAAATTTCCATGCAGAGCAGAGTATGTCGGAAGAAGCTTTGTATATAAGGTCTTGTGTTTTTTTATTTACATTCCAGGTTTCCATCAAAAAAGAAGATTATTAACACCAACATGTCATTGAACTAACACCCTGTCAAGCAAGAGACAAACACCACTTTCTTCAAAAAAAAAAAAAAAAAAAAAAAAGAGACAAACACCACCATGCATTTAGAAACCCATCAACATGCCACCCCAAATTCACAAAGAGAAAACCCAACTTCTGAAAATGAACTTTTGTTTTTTCTTTTAACCTAATCAATATATATGGTAAGACATTCCAGCTTTCCATAAAATAAAAATAAAAAAGAAGCTTATTTTGCTCTTCCCCTCCATAAATCCCAACATGTTCAAAACCACCATATCACCCAAATTCACAAATAACACACATTTATCATAGAAAAAGACAGAAAGGGAAAGAGAAGGCATGAAATGTAGGACCTGTACAAGAAGCTCGCAGGACTATAAGGTGTCCGATCCCCCGAAAACGCCGCGGAGAATATCGCATCCAGATCGCACGCCAAGCAAACCTTCTTTTCGTTCCCGCTATTGTCACCCCTTCCACCGCTGCCACTCTTGTACCCCTTCATCCGCCGCCGCTGACAAACAAATCTGTTGTGACGATCGCTCAAGAAGTAGTTCCTCAAAGGGGGCGTGTGAATCAGAGCCTGGAGAACCGAATTCATGAAACAAGTGTTCCCGAGGTTGTTCAGCCCTCTCAGCCCCGCCGGCGGCGGCGGCGAATGCGGCCCTATCGGGCTCGACCCCTCCCCGACCAAAGCCCGCTCCTTCGGGCCCGGCGTCCACGGCCGGTACTCCACCTGCCTCCGCTTCTTGGATGGCGCCGATCTTGACGAGACCGCCACCGCCGATCGGATGGACAGAACCACCGCGGCGTCGAAGCCGGGGTCGTAGACCTGGTCCCGGCACGCGCAGCAGAAGAGCTCGGCCCGGTCCACGTCGACGGCGATCTCGTGCCCCGGCGATCCGGCGTGGGCCGCGGCGTGGCTGGAGTCCCAGCAGGAGACGGCGGCGCAGGCGAGGCAGGCGTAGAGACGGCGGGATCCGCCGCCGCAGGAAGCGCAGGTGGGGACGTCGAGGCGGAGGGAAGCGCGGCCGGAGGGGCGGAGGCGGAGGAGGCGGTGGAGGGCGCGGAAAGGGCGGAGGCCGCGGGAGGAGAGGTAGGAGGCGAGGTGAGGACAGGGCGGGGGGAGGTGGTGGCGGCGGCGGAGGAGGCGGTGGTTGGAGGCGGAGGAGGTGGAGGACATCGGGATCTGAACTTCATCGAATTGGGGGTGAACGGAGGGGATTTTCGATCGGACGGACAGGATTTGGTTTTATTGGATGTTTGGATGGTCTGATTGGATCCAAAAAGAGAGGAGGCATCAAGAGGAAGGGAAAGGCGGGGGGCTGTGGTTTCGGATGTCGCTTGTCAGTGATGACTTGTAAGTTGACCAGCTCAATTTGTGTGCGGTTAATGAAAAGGGCGCAGTTACACCCACTACCCATTTTACTTGTCCCACCACCTAATTAAATTCACCACCTGCCTTTTTGTTTTTCCCCAAACCGACCACCCTAAATATAAGCATACTAAAACACCAGGCCCACCACCCCACCACAGATTTTACTCATTTTTTCTTCCCTCTTTGCTTTCTCTCTCTCTCTTGTTGCTCAATTGCCGACGCTCCCTTGCCATCGAGCCGACGATCCTCTACCGTCATGATCCCATAACTGTAACCGCCCGTCCCTCCCCTTGCTGCACTATCCCTCTACCACCCGTCGCTCCCTTACACATTTTCTTATTTTATTTGGTGGACAAGGAAGGAGATTATGAAAATGAAAAGGAGCAGGAGATGTGAGTGGTGGTGATGGTGTAACATTCACCAATTTTTATTATTTGGTTTGTTTGGGTGGGTTGGGGGGGGGGGGGGCGTTGGGTGTGTTATGGTGCAACTTCCATCACTTCGTTTTTTGATTTGGTGTATGTAAGTTGTTAATGGGAGACTGGTGGTGCAATTTCAGCTATTTCATATTGTATTCTCATGGTGTCCAAACATTTTTTAATTTATTTTATTTTACTACTCAACAACATTGTTGTCGACCTCTTTTGAAGGAGCTCGACTAGGTGACAGTCGATATGTGTAGTCCATAGTCGACACTAACCTCATTGAATGGGTTGAATCTAGTCGAATTTTTTGGTTATCCATTCGACACACCACCGTTGAGAGTTTTCACATCCATCCGACATAGTTACTGTCGAACTGCCGATGGATTTGTCGACTGAGTTGAATCTAGTTTATTTTTTTAGTCTTCCATTTGACACACGTTGATAATGGAACATGAAAATTTCATAAATTTTATTATGGATTTCTATTTTAGGTACAAGTAGTTATAACCCATTTTGATGAATTTAAATAAAGACCCATGTTTATATTGCAACCAGATCTCATTCATATTCTTGTTTGTTTGCCTATGCTTGAGGGAATGAGAGCTTGGGTGCTTAAGATAGATATGTTTTTAATCATAAATCATGCATGCCATTACATTTAAACGATGATGTCTAATTTTAAAACAAATCAGAATCCCCACTGATTGCATCCCAATAACTCTGCGGGGAGAGAGAAAGGGGTATGTGGCATGTTTATATTTTGTTATTTAGGTAGTGGGTTTAATGCTTATCAAAGAACAAACAAACACAGGTTCTTTTGTAATATTAGGTGGTGGCTATATTGAACAGGGTGGTGGGAATAACCGTGCCCTAATGAAAAACGTTTCACAAAATCAAATCTAGATTTTTCTTTCTTTTTTTTATATTAAAATGAGGCTGACTAGGCCTGTCAGTTATTCCAAAAAATATCTGTATCTGATATGAATTTGTATGCAAAAATTTGTATCTGTGTCCCAACCAAATTATTCGTATCTGAAATTTTTTTGATCGGATCGGATATAGCTATCCAATCCGATCAATATTCATATCTGAACTGTTATTTTATTCATATATGTTAGAATTAGTTTCAACTCTTATATGAAAATCTAATGGTTCATGATTTAAGGCAAAACATAAACATATTCAATCATGTCGGATACTTATTTAACTATATTAAGATATATGTTTTTATGTCTTTGATGGATAACTATTTAATTATGTTAGGACTTAAAATTTTATAAATTCTTTATATTTTAATCTAGTTTGGATATTATCCGAATCCGTATCTGAATTTTTTAATCGGATACGGATATGTGTTTTGGAATATTCAATATCGGATACAGATATTTTTTTGAATATCCAAGTCGGATACAGATACGAATATGGATATATTCGATTCGTATCCGTCCGATTGACAAACATAAAACTGACTATAATAGCATTTTCCATATATTTAGATAAGTAAAGTATAGAATCCAAACGGACACATTTTGATTTTTCATAAGACACGTATACTTAATGGATTACAGTTTTATAAAATAAAATATATAATTCATTGGATTAAATATATATATTTATATTTTTTTATTTTTTATAATATAATATATGTTGAGATAGTAAATTATATATATTGTATTAAATAATTTTATACATAACATCAATGATGTGACAATTTTATTCAAGAATACAAATGGGTTGTATGACAGTATCTGTACTCAAACCCAAATATAACATCGAATCTGGGTCAAATTAAAGTCAAATGTCATATTCATGGAATTCATCATTTATTGGTTTGCACCATTGAAGCCATTTGCCCTGCTCTTCTAATAAATCAACTGTTAAATAAAGAGGGGTGTGTAAAATAATGTGAGTTGATAAATAAAAGCACCCTTCATATTAATGCAAAGAAGGTTTAAATGTTGTGCGTTGATACACTCAATTTATTTTACAGTCTCATATTTTATGATATACTATGTTATCATAGTTTGTGAGATTCTATCATATTATATGGCATAAAAAAATTTATCATTTATTTAACTTGAAAAAAAGATACTAATATATCTCGGTATATGTTTCATTTCATATATAAAAGAGTATTTTATAAAAGAGCTTTATTACACTCAATCATTTATATATTTAAAATGTAGTCTCATATACTTCATTAGTTCCCTCCACTAATTGGAACAAGGTATATACATCGTTGAAATTTTTTTATATTTTTTATAAATGATACAATTCAATTTATTGGAGTATATATTTCATATTTTATAAAAATATATATCTTATTAGATGAGATATATAATTTTAAAAAATAAAAAATATGTTTTATGTGTCTTGGACTGTAAAATGAACCGTGTATAACATTTTCCTTTGTAAAAGGAATTTATAAAGATGAGAAGGTTCAAACTAGGAGTGTGCAAAACAATTAGATATAGATAAATTTTATTATAAAAATGTTAGACTTAATCATTTTTACAGTCCATAATTCAAACCACATGCCTTTATTTAAAAAAAAAAACTAGTTAACATCATCTAACAAATTTATATGTTTTAATTAAAAAAATATATAGTTATTTTGAATTGAATGAACTCATTTTTTAATAAATGTAAAAAAAGTTAATGATATATATACCTCATCTGACAATGCATGTGTTTAAAAAAAAAACAATGCGTGTGTTTCATTAGATATTTTGCATTGTTCTAAAAAAAACAATGCATGGCTAGTTGAACCAGTTAAACCATTATCCGCTTTAAATTTCGGCTCTGTTTACCCTCAAACACATGATCATACAGAAACCCGGCAAACTCAATTATCCCATTGGTTGAACCGACAATTTTTTAGAATTGGCTACAGGTTGATTAAATAAACAAATTCTTTATTCATAGAAAGTATAATTAATTGTTTGTTAAAACATGAAATCTAATAAAAAAAAATATAATACAATAAAATCATGTTATGATGTTAAAATAAAAGCTTAAAAGTATTAAAATTAAATTTTGATAATTATTCAAAGATTTTTTAAAATATTTTATTTTTTATAAATTTATTCATTTAATAATAAAATAATTATTATTTTTATTATATCATGATAATATCACAATTCAAATCCGATTTTTATTAAAATAATTGACTCAGCGGTTGAATTAGTGATCCTTAATCCATTGATTTATTTTGTTCAATGAACCGTTTGAATTTTAAAACATTAAATTACTTTGGATAGTAAAAAAAAGATCGAGTAAAACAACGCGAATCTTATTGTCCTACAATCAGTATATGAGGGAGGGGTGTGCAAATTAATTAAATGGACGCAAACATAGGCACACCCCCAAAAAAAAGGGGTCTTCATAACGATCGGATCTTCCTTCCTCACAGAACGGCGAAAAACCTATCCTCTTCGGACGAGGAACTCAAAGAGAGATCATGAAGAGCTGCGAAGCAATTCTCCGCCTATCTCCGCTCCTGCTCCTCCTCCTCCTCCTCCTCCTCCTCATCGCCCCCTCTCTCGCTCTGTCTTCCTCGTACGTCCCCCCTCGCGAAACCCTAATCCACTCTCGTCTCTCCCTGAATTTCGATCTCCTGACGTTTTTTCTGTTTTTTCTGCATGTTCTAGAGATGGTTACACAATCAATGGTCGCGTCAAGATCAACGGTAAATCGCATCTCCTTCTCTGTTTATTTTTTTAAATTTCATGGCCGGTGGAGAATTCGATCTGTAGATCTCTTTGTTTCTGTTTTGGTGCGCTCGGATGAGTGGTTTTTTCGGTGGATGAGTGAAGGGCCGAAGGGGAACTTTGGATTGAATTTTATTTTGTGTTTTATGGTGGAAAAGTTAGATTTCGCAATGTTTTTACACATTTAGCGTCGATGATGTGAAGTTTTAATGTTTTGCACCCCATTTATTGAGGGGAAGTTAATCTGGTGTAGTATTTACTCAAACACGGGGCAGCGATTTTAGTTCTCAAGTTTAACTGGTGATTTTGTATGTGTTCGTCTATGGAATAAAGAGTGGAATAGAAGAGATGGTGTGTGGAGGGAGGGGACGTGTGCGCGTGCAGAAACCGACTCATATTGCCCCTTACTGGCTTCACCCTGATTGTTTTACACATTGTATTCATATTTTTCATTAAACATACATATGACAGTATATATCCGTTGTTGTTCTTTTACACTTATCATTGACATTTTTACACTTTGAGCAATTGACTTTCTATATATTGAGTATGTTTTAAATATAAAATGTGAATTGTTGTACTATAGATGATTGATATGTGGTCTTAATCAGCTAAGCAACATTGCAGAAGTATTAGGTAAATACCTGGTGTTAAATCATTTAACATAGACACATAAATCATATGCTAGAGTTTGTGCAATATAGTTCATTTTTATGGTAGAAACTGTATTATGCATTTCTGAAAAGAATTATTTAGTCATCAATATGAACTCCACTCTTTTAAAACTGAAGCAGGGTCTTTCATATTAGTACATATTCAAATGAAATGTTCTCCATGATTTAATGTTGGTGTTTTGGTTCTATTTATTATGGCAGGTATGGGAGCAAGTAGTTTTGGTCTACCAGCAAAAACATCAAACACCAAAGTCATACTCAACGGTGGACAAAGGGTTTCATTTATTAGACCTGATGGCTACTTTTCATTGTATCCTGTTCGGTTCTGCTTTTGGGTTTTTCCATCACCTCATCATTTTTCATGCTCCTTGGATATTCTTGTGCTTCATAACATGCTAGGATCACGGTGTGGAATTTCACTTATTTGAATTCTCTTAAATCGTTGAGTTTTATCTTGAAATATGCAATGCTTTCAGAGATTATTGCGATAATGGTTGCAGAGAAATCATGGTTAGTGCAACTAGGATCTATAGTTTATTTGGCAAAATTTTGTTCTTGGCGAGTGTTCACGTACGACGGTGAACAGGTGAAGTCTCCCTGAATGCAAGAGTCTTACCTCAAGTATAACAAAAAAAGGGAAGAGTACTGAAAACTAATTCTGAACTTCGCCAGATCCAACTTGTGCAGATTATAAATGTTTGTTTATGGAAGATGCGGCAATATATCATTAGCAAATGGACATATTCCCCTTGAACAAAGGAGATGAAGGATCTCCGTGGTGAACCAAGTAAAAAGTAAAAAAAGGGAACATCACCAAGGAAAAATAGGACTGCAGTAGTTTACACCCCCCTCCCTCTTTACAAGTTTATGCCAAAATCTATCCCCCACCCACAACACCAGACACACCTCCAGCCCCCAATATATACATTCCCAGTCCCAATAATGTAAATGATACATGACCAAGCATTATCCCAATAAGCCTTCATACGAAAATCACTTCATTTTGTATAAACCAAATATCCCAACAAACCTCATGGGGTATAAACATTGTGAATTTGAATTGTATTTTTTTATCACCATTTTTCTAACCACATCCGCATTTGTGCCACATATGGGAATGAGCGTTGAACTCCAAAGATGCCCCATCCTAGTTTAAATGCTAAAGTTTCATAAGAAGAAGAGGTGCTCCACGGTTCCCTCATGTGCTTTACACAACTTGCAAGAACATTCCCATCAGTAGTAGCCCATTTATTTCTATTTGCCTGGTAAGGATCTATCCAGTGCAACTGTACATGGTTAATTAAGATTGCAATAATTTTTATATATATATCTACACACATTCAAAAATTGAATGATTTATAGGTTTTCACATTGAAAGTTGAGATCAATGTTTAAAAATCTTAGAACAACTGGAACACATTATGTCTCAGTTTCTTCAAGACTCTGTTTGATTCCTCTATTTACATACAGTAGTAGAAAACTGTGTTTTAAAAAAATGCTGTACAGTTGAAATAATTGCGCATAGCTATTAAAATATATTCGAATTTGTGGTGATTCAAAGCGAGGGGAAAAGGTGATCAATTAAATCTCTCTTTTGTGGAGGGATTCTCCATGTCTCCTAAGGCCTATAAATAACCATCCCAAGCTGAAGGAGAGGACATTCAATTGTTAAAGTATTTTGTTATGTTTAGTGTTTGATAACCTTATGCTTTCTATGTTTGTAGCTTTGATTTATTTGCAAGTAGTGCAATATTTTATAGACTAGTATGTTTTTGAGATATATTTATAGACTAGTATGTTTTTGAGATATATATATCCAATGTATTGTGGTTGTTTCAATTGGTCAAACTCTATCATGTAGTAGTATCACATTTCTACCAAAGTTCCACCAAAAGTTTGGTTGTTCTCTTTTCTCTAACTGTTCCAATTGCTTAGTTGATCTTAAGATATACCTGATCTCAATTAAGATATTCTTATTATCAAATTGGATTAGAACGTCACTTTACATATTTAAGAATTTTAAGAATTCCACTTTAATGCTAACATTAATTGATGAAACTGTACTTAACTGCCTCAATATGACGTGTAGTCAACTTAGCTTGCTGTTAGAGATTATTCTTCTGAGAACTTGTGAGAACATTAAAATGGTTATTTCCAAATTCTGTTAGCAAACAATGTATGGAAGAAGAGGAACGCTTTTTTTTATGAGTTTTCTGGATTTTTGGAAAATAAAATATCATCCAATTCTCTGTTATACAAGACGGTTAATTTGTGTCCCCAGTTTTGGGTATTGTGGTGAAGCTCAAAGCCTCAATTCCAATAAAATCATTTGTTTATGAGAAGAATTTGATTGACATATTCTGTCTGATTTTTCATTCATTTCCTCATTTGTATGTTGCTGAATTTTGTTTTCAGTTATATCAGAGTTACAGATTTCTCTCTTGTGCAACCTGAGTGCAAACGGGAAAACAAACTTAAGTTTTTCCTTCACTAGCGAAAGAATTGTTTTTTTTTTATTGCTTTTGATCAACAAAACTAAAGTGCATGAAATATGGGCCATTCCTGCATTTGAGGTACTAAAGTATTTTGAAATTAGAACTCAAGGTGTAAGGAATAACAAAGGTGTCTCTCTTTGCAAAATGCTGTTTCTGAATTTGATTTTACATTTTGAAGAACTCCACTTTATCATTGTTCTCACAAATTGGAATCTGTTGTTCATGCTTCCATGCATTCTTTTTCTTGATTGTAATGTCCTTTCATATGGATTTTTCTTCTTCTTCTTTTTCCAATTTGGTAATGGATGACCCCTTCCTTATCTTTATTATTACTGCTGATTAGTGATTACTTGAGTCTGGTATTCCTTAATTTTTATTCTAAAGCCACAACGTTCCAGCTGGAACTCATCTCATTGAAGTGGCTGCAATGGGTTATTTCTTTTCTCCGGTGCGTATTTATTTTTCTGTTTCCATCAACAATAATTCCTAAAATTAAATAAATTATTTCAAGTCTTCTCTCTTGTATCCTCAGGTACGGATCGATGTCAGTGCCAGAAACCCTGGTAAGGTGCAAGCAGCACTAACAGAGAACAGGAGAGGTCTGAATGAACTTGTATTAGAACCCTTAAGCGAAGAGCAATACTATGAGGTATTCTGTGCTGGGAATATAAATTTCACTCTTCTTTCATTATAATATTAATTTATTTTAAAATTGAATTTTTTTCTACAGGTAAGGGAACCATTTTCTATAATGTCTATCCTGAAGAGCCCAATGGGGCTGATGGTAGTATTTATGGTGTTCGTTGTATTCATCATGCCCAAGCTAGTGGAAAACATGGGTAAGCTCTCTGCTCCTTTTTTTCACTCCCTCCCTCCCTCCCTCCCTCCCCATGATGCTTATTATTGCATGCCACCATGTTTGACATTATTGCATGCCCCTTTTCCTCTGAAATTCAAAATCTTGGAGGGCCTTCCTTTTACATGCCCTAGTTCTTTTGTATTAGTTACCATTTGAACCCTTGTAACCAATCACTGTGTTTTCATCAGATCCTGAAGAGATAAAGCGGGCTCAAGAAGAAATGAGGAACCAGGGAGTCCCTTCTCTTTCAAATTTACTGCCTAATAATAGGTCTTGATGGCTGCGTGAGGACATTGACTTTTGATGGAATCCAATGGGAGTCTTGCTTCTTTTATGGCCACTGCATTGGAAGGTAAAACATGAGGAGTGCTCCATGTCAAATTATTTCTGTTATTTTGCATAGACAAACAAGCATTGAAACGTGATAGGTTGACAGTGTCATGAAACTGAGGGATGCAATCTATATCTTGTTTTTTCCACTCATGCACAATTCAAGGGTGCTTCTAGTTAGGTCTCAGAACTCTTTTGGAAAGTACTAAAGATTCAGGCATATTGTATTGAAATCATGTGTGTTGGCATGTTGCCTCTGTGTGTGTGTGTGTGTGATTTTTTTTTTTGAGAGATTAGCTGTCTTTCCATATCCTGCTTGTTATTAAAGTTGTAAAAATTTCTGTATGTATCCTATGAAATAGTCCGAGAGTATACGCGATTTATACATTGATAAGAAAACTTTTAGGGCTACTTTGGCAATAGGTTAAGATCTTTGGGATAAGTTGTCCTAATTTTAATGGATAAAAAATCCATTAAATTTGTTCATATTTACATTTGTCAAAATTGTTGGGACAAAAGGGTGAGATAAATGTTATTCCAACTTTTACGTGAAACAAAATATCCTTATTTTCATTTTAAAATTGGGACAATTGTCCGTAGTTTATCCTAATTATTTTTTATACCAATCGAGGATAAGCTGTCATCCTCTTCACTTATCTTCATAAATACTTTTTATCTCATCATTTATTCCATTGCCAAACCAATAGAAGTATGATATGTATAAAATCTTAACATCAATGCTATTGGCAAGAAAACTGGAGCATTCCCAATATTAGTACTTCAATGTTGCCAAGGCAAAGAACAAGTATTTGATGTTTAGCAACCTTGGCCATTTAGGGATAGCAATGAGTCGAGTTGAAGTCGGGTTTTAACATAATCCAAACTCAACCCATCTCCCTAATGTTAGACTCCATGTCGGTTTTACAATTTAAAATTCATATCCACTCTATCCCATTTCAATTTTTATATCTTGAAATTTATACCCTTCCCATCTCATATTGCTCGTCTTTATACGTAATATAATATAAAAAAAATTATATAATAAATTAAATTATTTTTGACATGAACTAAAATTATATTCATAAAAAATTTCAAGTTAAATAATTTTTTTTGCTAATGTTAAAAGGGAAAAGGGGAAGTCAAAATAATGTAAAATAATGTTAAACATCTATTTTGTAAGTGATAAACGATTGATTTTTTAAAGTAGTATATATTTTGAGTTTTTTTGTGAAAGAAATGTGAATGGATAGAAAAAAAAAAAAGGATAACTAGAGTTGAATTTTAACTTCTACCTATGTTTGGAATTAATTTTCTTTTAGTTCACAAATCTTAATGATCAAATATAAGTTGGGTTGGGTTTTAAACATAAAATTCAAATCCAACCCATGTATCACACTGGTCGAAGTGGGTTGGGGCGAGTTTGGATAACTTGAATTCTAAACCCACTCCAATAGGGGCAGATCGAAAACCCACTTACCCACCCAATTAACATCCCCAAGCCATTTCATGGAGACGAGGAATTGAATTTCAGATGAAAATAAAATTTAGGATAAAATTTTTTTTCTTGTGAAATGTTTTGTGTGTCCCTGTGAGCAAAATTAGAGTTGTTCATGATGATTTGGACATCAAGGGGCTGTTTGGCTATAGAAATAAAAGGGGGATAAGCAGGAATAGACATGGAATAAACAAAATAGGGCATTTGGATGAGAAGAATAAGGGGGAATTTATATGCTGAAATAACCAAGAATCAAGGGGTATAGTAATCCCTCATTTCACATGGAATTAGCCTATTTCAACAACAATCATAAGTGGGTCTCACAGTTATTATTATTATTATTATTATTATTATTATTATTATTTCAAATCATCTGTCATCACCTCTTATACATCAATGAAACATACATGTCAAATCAACTTTTTACACCTTATTTACATCTTATTCTTCATCAACCAAACATTTTAACTTTTATTATTACGTTTCCCAATGAGAATAACTGAAAATGCAACCAAACACAAAACCTCTTATTCCATTGATAAAACCAACAATTCCTTGAATAAGTATAAACTCCAAAATAGCTTATGTCTCTTTCCAAACGAACCCTTGAGAGTTCCCCTAGAAACACTTTCTTTTTTCATTTTTTAGAAAATAGAGGCATCCTTCCGGTCATTCCTCAAATTGGGATGTGAGAATGCTTAACCCCCCGTTTGGGGTGAAGAATAAAGAGTGAATAGGGGAGAATACAGTAGAATAAGCCCCAAACAGCTGTTTGTTTGACAAGAATAAACCTTGATAGTTATGTCTAGATAAGCTAGGATAAAGCCTGATAACTATTCTAAGAAAATGGTGGAATTGTTTATCAGGGCTTATCTATGCCAATGGATAAAAATACCCTTCTCTGTCATTTTAAAATATTTATCTCACCTAACACTCTCTGCACACATTTCAAAAACTGTCACATCTATCATATCACACTCATATCTCTTATACTTATTCCCAAACACAAATAATTTATGCAGGGGTATAATTGTCATTTAAAAAGTCATAAACTCTTATCCATCTCTTATCTACCATTTATCCATATTTTATTCAAGGTGAACCAAACAACAAAAATATCAATTTTCCGTTTCCCAATGAGAATAACAAAAAAGACAACCAAACAAAAATTTACTTATTCAGCATGGATTGTTATCTATCACAGTATAACTATCAAGGGTAAATAATCTTATGTCTCACCCTAAACGGGCCCAAATTTCTATATGCTATATTTTTTAAGTTCAATAAAATTATCTTAATCGTGGAAGAAATCGATAATGGATAAATGGACTATGATAAAGGAAGTGATTGTCATTGGAAGGTAGAAAATTTGTGTACTTGATTCTTCAAAATGGTGTAATGAAATTACTTGTCCTCCTATCATATTTTGATATGAAATGTTATTATTTTTATGATTGGTTCACATTATTCTTTTTTATTATGATTATTATATCTTTTCCCTTTTATTAAATAGTAGCAATGTCACTTGTTGCCTGTGTTTGTGTGATTGTTCATTTGTTTACACGTCAGGAAAATTTTAAATTTTATACTCTGTCATTTCTGTAGTCATTTTTTGAGAGCCAGCATGCTTGGTTTTTTTTTTAAGCATATACATATCTAATAAAATATATGTTTTCACTAAATATATACATGCTTAAATAAATGAAACATGTCCATTTTTTACATTTTTTCAATAACGAGTGTATACTCATACAATAGAATACATATTTCACATTTGCAGGAATGATTGTAAAAATGAACCGAGTGTATCAACTATTATTTGATTTTGTAAAAGGAGAATAAGTTTGACAATTTTTTTCTTAACTAGGCTTACAAATTGAAAGAGACCACAAAAGAACCAAAGCGTTTTTGGTCTTTTAAGTGCTTATGGACCGAAAGCCCATAATAATGATCCATTAAGGTTTCCATCCCATATAAATTAAGATCACTGCTTTCTATTTGACAACTAACTTGCACTCCAAGAGAAACAATTTTAAGCTCAACTTTTTGTCCCCCTTTGGATGGTAGAATTGAGTTATTCTGGATAGATAACTATGCTAGTATAGATAACAAATCTACAGGAATAAGAGATTTTTTGTTTGGTTGTGTTTTTTTTTTTCAATAGAAAACGTAAGAATAAATGTTTAGTTGTTTGGTTGATAAAGAATAAAATATAAATAAAGTGTAAAAAAGTTGATTTGACATGTGGGCCATTTGATGTATAAAATGTATTTATAGGTGATTTGATGTGATAAGATGTAAAAAATTGATTTGACATGTGGGCTCATGAGAATAGATAAACTGAGTATAGCTTATCTTGTGGGTTACTTATAATTGTTATACTCTCTTATACTCGTTTAAACTGGCTTAGTAATACCAAATTATACTATGCAAAAAACAATAATTTTCTCTATTCATTATTATATCATCCTTATACTATTTTTATACTTTTTTATTCCGTTTGCCAAAAAGGCTTCCACTTCATAGAACCATTTTTAAGCTCAACTTTGTATATATTATTAAAACTCAATTTGATTTTTTTTTATCATTAAAATAAAGTACTTGCATAAACAGAGGGGCAACAACCAACAAGTTCCTAGAATATTGTGAAACTTGCTAAAAATGCAAGACATGATGTGGAAGTCGTCATCAAATACCCAAAAATAATAAGCAATAAATAAGTAAATAAAGATTTGGTGGAAGTGCCAACAACTTTAGTGACACAAGTCACAATCAAACAAGATCCATGGAGAAAGTTTGATGGACCAATATCACCAAAATCAAACCTAAAATGCTGCTTTTGATTGGTTGGTGGGGTTGAATTGCGGGCTTGACGGATTTGGGTCATTCGATGGTCTAATTGAGTTTATTATGGACTTTAATTTCATTGACCCATTGTTGAGGCCCAAATAGATTCCTTTTACAGCTTACTACATGCATATCTCGTTAGGAGACATATATATATATATATAATTCACGCGAGCGATTCAGTGCGGGAATGCGGGAAACGATGTCGATCGTTCGATCGCGGGTCAATCACATCCAACGGTCGAGATGAATCGCACCCGACCGTCCGATGCGATGGACCCGTGATCACTTCCCGCACGACCGCATTCCCGCACTGAATCGGCTCCCATATAATTCATTGAAATTTTTTGTATTTTCTAAAAATGACTCCATATAATTTGTTGGATGATATATCTCATATTTTATAAAAGTACATGTATCAATTAGATGAGATATATTATTCTTAAAAATGAAAAAAAAAAAAACAATTGCATACTGTAGCAAATGGGGTTGTAACCAAGGTAGTGTCTTAAACATTTTATGTTAGTGTTACACTTGACCTATTTTATAACCCTATTTACCTCATTAGCCATCTGCACCAAGTGTAATGAGGTGTACACATCGTTAAAAAAAAATTTGTAGTCTATAAATTAGTCCATACCAATAAATATAGTATACATTTCATCTTTTATAAAATTACATATCTTGTAAGAGGAAATATATTTTAAAAAAAATAAAAAATAAAAATTGTGTGGACAGCATTTGGTGTTAGCTAGAAATGGGGTTGAATCTAACATTTTTCATTTTTTAAAGCATTGCTATGTTGAGACACTTATGCAGTCATTCATGCATATGTCTGGTCACCTAACATAGTATATACTCTACTCTATCACTAAATAATTTATTATTAAAAAAATGCATTCAATTCATTCGACTATCTTACTTCATTTTGTTGGTAAAAGTATGCATTTCATCACGCAAATATATATTTATTTTTTAAAAGTTCAAACCGTAACAAAAATGATCACATGAATAACCAGTTACATAAAAATTTCCATATATTTATGTTGGATAGAAAGAGAACTCCAATTCCTTATTCCACCCAACTCCACCGTTTGGATTTGAAGATGGTACATGGAATTAGAAACTGATTTGTTGGTGTTTTGGGAGTTGTCAGATTCTTGTAGTTTTGATTCATCTACAATGGACTGAAATCGATTGAAGTCGAGGCCAAAATAAAAAGGCATCAATGATGGAAATGATATAATGATCAGAAAATTTTCATAGAAGGAAACCTTTTAACAATAGAATTGCTTAAAGTCACAATAATGCTGCATTCAGAAGACTACTCATGCCTTGTAAGGAGTGTCTTTTTCAGGTGCAGGTTATGTTGACACTGTAAAGACACAGTTAAGACTTGAGGGGGGCAAGAGACGTTTTTAGATTCATGTACTTTATCCTAATATTTAAAATACCGGATCGGACGAGTCATTTTTGCATGATTAAACCATCGACTGGTCTGGATTTTGGTTCAGTTAACCCTCAAAACCTCATAATAAACAAGAACCAACTTAAAATTCGAATACGGAGTTGAACAAGTGGTTTTTGAGAACCTGCTACAGTTTCCTTGAACCGGCTGGTTCTTATAAAAACAATAAATCAATTGTCTAAACGTGATGTAAGTATAAAAAATAATGAAAATATTTCTAAAAATGTTTATATTTTTTGCATTTTTGTTAAATATTAATTGATATATTTTATCGCATTATAATTATGTCAAAATTCAATTTCAGTTAGTGCAACGGTTGAACCGGTGACTCATAAATTAATATTCTGGTTCAATGAACAGTTTGGTATTTAAAACATTGCTCAATTCATCAATGGATCATTAGAAAAAGCATGGTACATCAAATACTTGCTTTTCAATCTCAGCTATTTCATTTCATGCCCCCACTTTAAGCTTTACATACAGTTGCTTGTACTCAAGCAATTGAAAGACTTCCAATGCTAAATATCATGACATAAATGGAAATAACTTAAGCTTCTAATGATATTGCACCGAAAATCCTACAAAGAATGCCTTGTAAGCCATGTATTCTTGTTGGATCAGGTGAAGATTTCCAAGGATCATAGAATCAATCAAACTGAGAGAATAAATCCACTCATAAGTCAAGAAATTACATAGAGGATTTTTACAACACATGCAGAGAGGTAAAACAGAATACACAAAGCCCAGTCAGAAGGTGAAAAAAAAAAATTTCACTGACAAATGATTCCTACCATCACATTGAAAAATAAAAAATTTCACATGATTTATTGAACCAAAAGAAGCCACTCTTCAGGCCAAAGAATATCAATCCTACCTGTACATTTGCACCCACCCCATAGAACTCCTTGAATTGAGAGATCTCCAGTCCGATATGTAGCCCTCTCAGAGCGCTATATCGGGATATGAAAATGAAGAGGTCATAGAGTACGCGATGCGCGACATAGTCCCCCTTTGTTGTACCAACTCGTCTATGTCCTTCACAATGTTGAACACTGCGTCTGGCTGGGCCAGCTTTAGTGCATTTTGTGACAGCCTCTTCAGCTCTTCTGTTTCTGGTCCAAACCACCGCGCCACTGTACTGGCAGTCTCTTTTGGACTCCTAGAGAATACCCCAGCTCCATTGTCGACGACATAAGGGACATTCCCAACTTCCTGTTATAAATGAATAATGTTATATAGTCTTATATGCAGTTTTTTTTGCAGTCCCCACATGTATTTTATATTTTTTTTGGGAGGTGTATACTTCACATAGTGAAGCATATATTCGTAAAATGAAATAAAGCATATATTCCAATAATAATAATAATAAAGTTTTATCTAACCAAGAAATGTCTCTTTAGAACTTCATGCAAGGTTGTACATAAACACTGCAATAACAGCTTCCAAAATGAATATTTGCAAAACCTCTTGCAAGCAATTCACAATTTCTAAGATGCTCGTTCATGCTGGAAAATTTAAATGAATGGGGATAAAAAGTTGCATTACCAACTTTGTAGATATAGAATATGTATAAAAGCAGCATCCATATCAATGATATATTCAATGTTTATCAATTATCAACAAGATGGATTGAATCTATGATGTTGAAAAGCTATATGTCACCGGTTTGATAGATTCTCTGTAGCTAATTTATTGCTAAACATATAGGACTACATTATTGCTGCTTTACACTGACCTGGCCAGGGATGAAGTCATTGAGGATGATTGGAAGACCTCTTATCAAGGCCTCTGCTATTGTACCTGGTCCAGCCTACTAGCACAAATAAACCAATCAGAACAGGAAACTTTGATACTGATAGAGATGAAGAGGCCAAATTCCAATGGCAGAATACCTTTGTTATAATGCAATCACAAGCTCCCATCCATTTCTCCATTTGAGTCTCGAATCCTCGTATCTGAAGCCAATCAAATATATCGATAAAACATCTCCCATCACATATTTGTCACAATTCAGCAGATCAAAAGGAATGAATGACTCACCTTAACAGGTACCTTCCATTGAATTGATTGGAGAGTAGCTGCAAGAACCTGATTACGGCCACAGATGATGACGAGCTGTCCAATCGGTTGATTGAGCTCCTCATCAAACAATGATTCTCCGAGTGCCCTTGCGGTTTTCTTTACCGGACCCATTCCTTCTCCGCCTCCCATCAATAGAACTGCCGGCAATCGAAGGTCCATCTCTAGCTCTTCCCTTAACTCAGTCTGCATGCCACATTTTATTTTACAATGTGTGATTGAACTGTTTTAGGATTGCTGCTTTGGTTGGCTTTTAAAGTTCAATAGATTAGGATATAAAGCTAAAAAAGAAAAAGACTAAACAAAAATGAACCTTAGTGAAAATTGCACGACAAAAAGATGGCCGGATGGGCAATCCAAAAACACAAATTTGAGAAGGTTCAAGGCCTTCCAATGAAGCCCTCTTCGATACATCCTCCGAGGGGCAATAGCATCTGGTGACGCCGGTGTGGAACCTGAACATAAGATTACAATTCATCACTTGAGTTTAATGTCATCTGGCCTTTCATTTAATTTTATAAACCATTATAGATGAGACTAAAAAAACTGAAATATCTAGAATTCAAGATTGTTCTACTCACCATGTAGGGTGGCAAGTGTTGAGATCAGTGATAACAGTGACAAAGATCACCTTCTTCTGTAGGCCCTTCCATTTCAGAACCCATAGAGGGATGTGCTGCATAAGGGGGTGGACACTTATAATGATATCTGGCTTATACTTCATCAGACCAGCCTCCACCTTCCTTCGCATAGGCAAAAATAGATCAGCCAAGGACCCCACAAATTACAAATAAAAAAATAATTTTTTTTTGTAGATCACTAAATAACTTTAATGCATTCTAAACAAACATTTCAGTTCTGATCATTAGGTTGGTGTCTATGAGTTTCACCAAATCCATATTGCTCAAAAGTGTAGACATTTTGGTAAACAAATCTTTAAGCTGCCAATTTAATTAAAACTTGAAGCAAAAATCTTGAAAACAAAGGATGCATTACAGAAGCCCCATTTGGAATCAATTTTCAGCTTGATTCTGCTAATGAAAAATCAGTTTTAAGATAATCAATTACAAATAAGCTTTTTTCCTAAACCTTAACTTTTTATTTTTTATTTTGGTTTTTATGTATTAAAAGTCAACAAAACATCATTTATGAAAACGCTGATTGAAAGTAACTTCTATGAAAAAACTTGTTGAAAGCAACTTTTATAAAAAAAAGCCATTGATAGCAGCTTTTATGAAGAAGCTGGTTGAGAAAATTGGTTCCAAATGGGAATGCATTTAAAAAGATGGAAATAAATGAATGATCACATCACCCTATAATAAGAAGCAAAATTCATCATTTACTTACCATCCAATCACATTTAAAAAGAAAAAAATAAATGAACACCATACATCAACGTAAAAAAAGGAAAGCAAATATCATCATTGATATATCACTCAATCGATTTCAAAAAAAAAAAGAACAGAGACTATTCAACAGAGCATGCTATAAACATACTTGGCATAGAAGGCCGCTATCGCGGCGAGGTAGAAACAATGGACCCAACGGGGGGAGCTTCCATGGAAAGCCACCTTCCATAGCTGGACATGCTTCACCATGAACTTGTAGGACCTTTCCATGTCATTCAGAGGCCATCCCGCATGTTCTTTCCACACATCTTTCACAAACACCTGCGAAAAAAAAATACCCATAGAAAACATGACCACCCAGTCAATATTCATTTCCAAAAACAAAAATCACAACGTTGCCCCATAATCATACAAATTATGGTCCAAGGCTGTGTTTGGCTGCACGATTGCAAAACTAATTTTAGGCAAAATTTGGGTTTAAAACTAATTTTACAGAAAGCTGCATCTCCACAAATTACGCCACTACGCGCACGTTTATTTTTCTATTTTTCCTATTTTCAGGACCTCAAAATAGCGTTTTTAATATTTAGATTTGAGATATCTAACAATGAGTTTCTTCTCTTTTACGAATTGTGAGTTTGTTTAAAGATCTCAACGCTTGTGAGTTTGTTTAAGGATCTCAACACTTGTTAGATCTTTTCTATAATTTTTCGTTGCGTTATTCGTGGAAACCCAAAAGCTACTCAAATCCGTTTTAAAACGGGGCCTAAAGTCTAAACAATGCCAAAAAGAAATAGAGGGGAGGAAAAAAAATTCTAATTTTTATGTAAAGATGACAGAACATGTAGAAGAAAAAAAACAAAAACGATTAAAATCCAGAGACCCAGAATAGCATTCATCAAGATTTTCAAAGAGAAAAAAAAACATGCAAAAAAAGAAAAGATTAAATCCCATATTCAAACAAAACAAACAAAAAATAAGGACAATTCAGAGAAACCCATTTAAATTGTAGAACAAGAAGGACTAAAACCAATAATTCAAACCGAACAAAAATGGACATTTCAGAGAAACCCATTCCAATCATAGAACAACCAATGGAAAACCCAAACAAACACAGGCCCCCAAAAAACCCCAAATTTAACCAAAACCCAATCATAAAAACAGAGGATTCAGAAGCAAAAACCAAATGGGTACCCTGTAGTCGTCCCCAAATTCCATCCGAAACGCGTCGCGGATGGCCTCGGCGGATGCCCGGTGCCCGCCGCCGGTGTCGCTCATCAGTATCAACACGTTCTTGGTCCGCTCCGCCCCAAGCTGCGCCATTTCCACCATGGACGGGTCGTCCTCCACGTCCACCTCATCCTCTCCTCCTCCTCCCCCGTACGACCACCGCCTCCGGTGGTGTTGGTTGTGGAAGTTCTGGTGGTGGTAGGCCGCGACGCTCTGCAAGACGGTCTCTTTGATAGACCTCCTCGGAGAGACGACGGACATCACCATGACCGGTCTCCGGAGAGACGACGACGACAACCGTACGATCCCTCCGACTTCCAATGAAGGGGGGGTGTATATAGCGACGGTTGGGTGAGGGTGGTGTCTTTAAAAGAAATGTTGATTCGGGAATGATTCGCGGAACTTTTGGAAGGCTGCGTGTTTAACGGGCGTCCGATGGAGCGCCGATTTCTCGTTTTATAAAATCGGGGGAATATAAAATCGGGGGAATCTCTCGGCGAGGGACATTCGCACCTTCGAATTTTCGTTTTTAGATACCGATGTGCTCACCTTCTCGGTCAGCATTGGATTCGACTCTCCTTGTCGGTATATTTTTTGGGTTAAATGCGTATGACCCCTTGAAAATCATCGTATATCTATACTATTATCTCATTTCATTGAATATTCATTGAATAAAATAATAATAACTCAAAGAAATCTAATATCTCTAGAAAAAATATTTTGATATTTAGTATTCATATATGTAAAAATAAAAAATAATTTTATTTTGTCATATAATATTTTTATTATACATACCTTTATTAGTGGTGATGATTGAAAGGAGAAGATGAGAGGATTTGAAACTTAGGAAGGAAGTGGAATAGTCTTTTTTCTTTAGTTTTGATGAATTTTCATTTGAAGGTTTTAATAGTAATTAATGAAAATAATGTTTTCTTTATTTTTTAATTTTTTTTTTTGGAAATAAATGATTATATAATCAATATAGATCTGTAACTTTATTTTAAATATCCTTTCATTTTTTTATGAATATCTTATAATATTATGAGAAATTGAATATAAAAGTAGGGGGTAAAATGAAAAAAATGGAAGGATCATCTTATCCTAATAATATTATGATATGATAATCAAATATATAAGTTAATATGTCTTGGATGAAGAATAAACTATGATTTTGAAAATGTTAAATAAAAATGTAGGACATATTAATAATTTTTTTTTTATTAATTTTAAATATAAGAAAATAATTGGAAAAAGATATTATAAATGAATATTTTTTTAAAGATTTAAGTAAAATACAATGGTTGTCAATGATAATTGAATACACACCTTATTTTATATAGTAATATAGATTATCAAATAATTAAAAAACTCAAAGAAGAAAAAACATTTTAAAAATAAAACTCTCTTTTTTCTTTAAATTTTAATTTTTTTTTTAAATAAATGAAAATTTGAATATCAGATATATGTTTATAGAAAATAATTGAAAAAGATGAATATTTTTTTAAAGATTTAAGTAAAATACAAGATGATATTTTTTAAAGTTTTACTCAAATTTTAATTGAAAATCAGATTTAAGTAAAATATAAAATGATAATTGAAGACACACCTTATCAAATAATTAAAGTTTTACTCAAATTTCAATTGAAAATTAGATATATTTAAATAAGGACCAAAGATGGCCTAATTAAAAAGTTGGTTTCAACTTCTAATACAATATATATATATATATATAATTGAATTTTCTAATAATTAAGTTTATTAAGCTAAATTTTCAAAAATCTTACATTCAACTGTTTCCAAATAGCCCTAAGTTTTGCCATAAGTTTTTTTTTCCTTTTCCAATTTTTAGTTGATAAGGGAGAAATAAAGCGAGTGCAATGTATAGGTAAGAGAAGCAGAATCCAAAATCAAAATGAGTTGATTGGTTGTTTGATTTGTCCGGTTGTTAAAGAATGGTAGGAATTGGTGGTGGACCGTTGGTGGGTCCCAATTTACAGCGAATGTGGGGCTCAGGCGTTGCTGTACTAACGCAACTGCGCGTCCATCAACCGTTCATTTTAAATTGAACGGTGACATCGCCATTTCGATGACGTCACCAATGTTTCCTGACCTGACTGAACCATGCGTGACTCAAGAGGGAGACTGACACGTGGATGAGGGAATTTAAAATTGAAGTCTGTTCCATGTCAGATTGAAACCTAAGCTGGAGAAAGCGAGAGCGGAAGAAACCTAGGTATTCTAAAACATTTATTCTTGAATATTCATTTATCTTAGTGTAAATAAATGTAAATATAGATAAAGTGATTTTGTGTTTACTTGTATTTTGAATTATTCTCGTTAGAAATCGTAAGAATAAATGTTTGTTGTTTGGGTAAATATGAATAAAGTATGGATAAAGATTTATAAACGGTAAAAAAGTAATGATAGTTGATTTAACATATGATTTATAAGAGGTGATGACAGTTGATTTGACAGTGTGTCCACTTATTCTTTAGGTGGAATAACCTATGATATATTTTATTCTAGGGGTTGATTGGAATCCAGATACCACTTTATATCAGTTTATTCTGGCACACCTTATCTGGGTTTATCCAGGCTTTTCAAACGGCGTTCAAATTTTATCTGGGGTTATCCGGGTTTATCCGACATCCAAACGGGGAGGATAAAAGGATAATGTTATATTCAGCTTCATTTTCAGCTTTAATTTTAGTCTACATGTGTTTTAAATTTTTTTTAAAATATTATATTTTATCTAATGAGTTAAATGTTTTATAAAAAATTAAGTATATACTCTAACGAATTACATAGATGCATTTATAGAAAATTTAAAAAAATTCATTCAAAGCGCGTACTGAAATTTGGGTTGGAAATGGATCTGGGTGCAACAACACTCATTCTAAAAATTATAACTATTCTAGTATGAGAAAAAATAAAGTGATTTTTTATTAGATTTTTAATTTTTAAGTCTTCATAGACTTTATGTTCCATTTTAATCTCTTCCATGAATCAATAAAAAAATCAAACAATTTAGTGATAGGTCTCTCATGGGGAATAACAAGCAATATACTCATTAAATCTAGGGATTTAAACTATAATGTAAATAAATTATGAACGATCACCGAATCATATAGTTTATGGGGACTAAAAAATAAAAAAACATTTTTTTGTTTGGTTGTGCTTAAAAAATTTTATTGGAAAATATAGGGTGTGTTTGTACCACATGGAAAGTCAGGAAAATTAAACATAAAAGGGAAATAAAAAAATTCCCTCAGTTTTAGTTTTTTTTTTGTCTTATTAAAGTGGGGGGGAGGGGTGAGGGGTGGGTGTTTCTTCATCCTAGAGGAGTTTTTGTGTTTGATTCTTACATGTTTAATGATATAGAGTATTTTTTTTTTTGTTCTTATGTTTAATTTTATAATAAAATAGGAAAAATATTTATTTTTTATGTGACATATCCTTGTTGATCATTTTTTAAATAATTTTAACAACATATTTTATTTTATTATCATTTTCATTATTTCTGTAAACATAAACAATGTATTTTATTTTCTATCATTTTTCATCATAGACACAGACTACGGTTTTTATTTTCCATCACTTTCAATAACAAGCACAGACAACATATAAATCAGTGAAAGGGAAAATGATTTTTTTCCGTCTGTTTCCCTTTTACTCAAATTTCTTCATTTTCCTTCAGTTTCCATTTGTGTTTGTACACAAATACACCCGTAATAATAAAGTTTTTGTTATTTGGATAAAATGTAAATAAGGTGTAAATAAGAATTTATAAAAGATGAAAAAATGATTACAATTAATTTGACATTTAATTTATAAGAGATGATGACAATTAATTTAATAGTGGGCTCACATATCCTGAAAAAAGTTTAATTCCAGGGAGTGAGTGAAATTCATATACCGTTTTATACCAATTAATTATGACATATAGATTTTCAATTATTCCAGCCTTTCAAACAACCATTTTCAGGTTATTCCAACTAATTATCACTTATTATGGGCCTGTTCTCGAATCAAACAGGGGCAAAATGTTATTTGTTTGCAAGAAATATGTTGGTCTAACTATATCATAATAGGTGGGCAGAAACTGGTATTTATATTCCAGGTCCTCTATGAAATTATATTATTCCACTCAATCAATTTCAATGGTATAAAGGGGTCTCACTGTCTAATCAATTGTCATTAACTCTTATAATCAGGGGGCTCATATGTCAAATCATTTTTTCACATTTTATAAAACATTATACATACTTTATTCACATTTTATCTATAATTTATCCATGGACAACCAACAACAAAAACTTCATTATTATAATTTTCAACAAAAATAATGAAAAATTCAAAGAAACAGAAAAATTACTTATTTTACTAATAAAATAATTTATTTTTATAGTAGTACCATAATAGCTTATGCCTCTCTTTAAACGCAGACAAAGGATGAATGCATCCAGGGGCGGAGCTAGGGGGCGGGCTGGGGCCCAGGCCCCCTCAAGCCCATGGTTCCTAATGCATGGGTAATGTGCATGGTGGGATGATTTTAATGTCTTTTTTGCATTTGAGCCCCTCAAAAAACCATTATTGTTCATATATCCTTTTTAAAATTCTATTACTATCCATAAAAATGTTTAAATCTTGCATGAATGCCCTTTTGAGGGTATTTTACATAAAAAAATTTAAGTTTTACAAAGAAATACCTTTCAAAATGGCATTCGTGCACAATTTAAACCCTTTTGAGTTTTGAGGGTTACACATGAAAAAACCCCTAATTCAAGGAGTGTTTAAAACTCAAAAATGTTAAGTGTAGTCCCATTTGCATCAAGTTAACATGTATACATTTGATTATTTTTAAAATATATGCCTATATAATAAAGTATATTCATCTTTTATATAAATGAGGTAATACTCATATGAAATAAAGACATATTTTATTTATAATTTCTGTAATAGTGTAACATGTATTGTGTTAATTGATTTTATATATTACATTAAACATAACAAATGCAAATTGTGTTACAAAAAAGATTGAGTATATTAATGTTCATTGAGATTTGGAGTCACATGCAGGTCTTTTTTTTTAAAAAAAATTGTGAATTGTTTTAATAGAAATATTGGTATATGGTTTTAAAGGGTTGAAAAATCACTAATTTGGATATTTTAATGGTTTTTTATTTTTTTATTTTAATTTTTAACCATTGTATATTGAGTCCCTCAAATTTTTTGAAGTGAGGTTGAAAATTCTTGTTTTAAAATATAAGTTTAAAGGATATCCTTATATATTTTTGTGATCAATTTTCTTTTTTATATTCATTTTTTTAATTTTTGAAGCTCCATTTTTTGTTTTATTTGTTATGATGAGAATAATGATATTTCAATATATTTTTTCTAATTTTTTTATAAATTATTCTAGATCACCAAATACATGAAAGAAATATATAAAAAACTTTCAATCGAAATCATCATTACTTCAAGGACTCAATCATTATATATTCAATTGTTTTAATTTTGTCATAACTTATCATATATCTATAATTATTCTTTTTATTGTCCTCTATCTCTTAAACCTCCGGCCCCCACTTGTTCTAATTTCTGGCTCCGCCCCTGAATGCATCATATCATAAAGGCTTTACTCATAAAAACCAACAGAATAATAAATAAATAAATAAGTAAATAACAGCTAAACAACTATCTTTGAGAATGGGCTATAAATTTATTAAACCTATCGATTTTTTTTTTGGTCAAAACCTATCGATTTTAAACTATATAAAATAATCAATGCTAAAATTTAAACTCGTAAGAGATTTTAGATTTCTTCAATTTTGATCTTTCATTTCACCTTTATATAACCTAGAAATAGAAAAGGTGGTTCATAAAATATTCTATATTATGAATTTAAATTTAAATATCATATAAATGTACTAGATCATGATTCATGGAGCTTTGTTCATAGAAATTGTATAGTTACTTTACAACATTATATTTATTAAAAATTTGGATTTTATAAAATAAAATCATGCTATAATATACAAAAAATTAAAAGTACTAAGATTTAAAATTTGATAATTATATTTTTCAATTTTTTTTTGTTTGATTAGCTTAATTGTTAAATGTCATGATGATGTCATGTTCAATCCGGTTGACCCCTTGATAGATAATTGTTAACTAGTTTATTTTTTCAATTCAATAAACAATTCAGTTTTTTAAACATTGCTTAAAGGTGGTTTGCCATGTATGACACATGCAATAGAAAAATCTTTGTTTTCATGCCATATACCAGCGTAGTAAAATAACATTACATGATTTCATATAAAAAATGTCATGTACAATAATTTTTCCAGCTCTATTTTTTAGCTCATATATGTTTTGATTTTTTTAACTAACATGTCTCATTAAATAAAATATATACTTTTATAAAAATAAATCATATACTTAAAAAATTGCATATATTTATTTTTTCAAAGAAGTAAAAATTTTCAAACGAGACATATACTTTATTATTATAAGTGTACAACACTAATGACAAATATAGGAACGTAATTGAACTAAAAAAGAGACTCTGTATAACACAGTAACAAAGCTCTATCATATGTGATGTGTGCGGGAGTAAGAATCAAAATTAATTCAAATTCATCGTTTTAAAAAAATTCATCATTTTTCGAACACACATTTCATCATAGTTTTTTTAAACATATAATTTTTTTATTTTTTATTAGTACGGAAGTTTGGGAGTTAGTTTTTTTCAAAAAGTTTACATGAAGGTATCTCTTCACCAATTTTGGAAAAAATATTGATTTCAGTAAAGAAAAATTTGTAAAAAAATGTTTGTTGCTTCTAATTAAATTGCTTCTAATTAAAAGAGTGGCGAAATCATATTCTTAAAAATCAAAGTATCTCAAACTCGTTTCAGCATAAAAAGAAAAATGATATGTTCAGTGTGTGAACCCCATCTACAGCCCTCACCAATTTTATCTTTTTTTTTAAAAAATATATATATATATATACACTCAGCGGAGCCAACACTTAATTTTAGGGTGAGTTAAATTAAAATTTAATAAAACTATTAATCTATATTAAAAAAATTAAAATGTATATAAATTAAACAAGTTCATATTCATAATGAACATTGGTTAGCCCCAAATGCAGTCATGCATATCTCATCAACCATTGAAAGGAGATGTATACCTCCTTAGGTGAGTATATGCCTCGATAAAAAAAAACTATATTTGTTAAAAATATAATAAAAATTAGAAATGAAGTAATATACATTTTTTATTACAATATATATTTTATTAAATGATGCTTACTGATTTTAAAAAATAAAAAATCGTACAGATTGTCCGTGTGACTATCCACATGACACCCTAGTATTTCATATTAAAATCGAGCCCTACAATGTTTCAAATAATAAAAATCACTTATTATCAAATCTGGATCTATATTTTTTTATCACTCTTTTTCAATACAGAGAATCATCTAATATGCAAGAGATTAATAGTTCACTCACATTAAAATGAGTTTTATAACATCATTAAAATAAATTAAAGATAAAATAAAAAATTTATTTTTGACAAATCTTCATGGCTCCGCCCATGCACTCAACAATGAATTACATAATCAATGGTGAAGTGACATTGAGATACGCTATGTATTATTATTTTTTAAAAATGATTTTTTAAAAAATTTCATGCACTGTGATCTTTCGATAACACAATAATGTTTTTGAGCTACGTATGAAATTGCAAAAAGTTTGTCAATTACTCAATTATTTGTTAAAGAATTTTTTTTTATATATATCTATACTCTATATCCTAAAGCAGTACAATAATACCAAAAGTTTTCATCTAAGATCGTATTCTCGTAATTTTGTGGATCTGTTTGGTTTTTGTTTTGGGGGACTCTAGAGGTTGGAGTCCACGAATCCTTGTTTAAAAGTGTAACCGACCTATTTTTTTTGTTCTGTAGAAGATTAATTGAAGGAAAAATAAAATAGGGGGAAAGAAAAATATACAAAATATACAAATAAAATAAAAGACTAGAGATTGACTGATATATAAATATACAAATAAAATAAAAGACCAGAGATTGACTGATATATTATATATTAGCAATATTCACATCTCTCTGTCTTTTATGTCACAAAAAATTAAAACTCTGTTTTTCTCTTCCTGAATTTTTTTTTTACTTTTTTGGTCTACTCATTATCTGGAGATCTGTTAATGTTTATCTTTATTTAAAAAATTCTGAAATACATTTTTTAGCACTACAGATTCATTCCCTCTCTCTAGATCTATTGCAAATCCAAAATGGTGAATCAAACAATTTCTGAAAGAATGTTGTAAAGACTAAAAATTCATGATGCACCTGTTGAAGATATAGTATTTTTTAGTTTTTCTATTTTTTGCTCTAAACAAAATCTTCCACTAAAGAGGAACTTTTAAACCTGAAATCACAATAGGCCCCCAAATCTAACTAAGAATAAAAAATGTCATAACAAGCAATTAAATGAAAACCTCACAGGAATGAATCGATAACAAGAACACCGAAAAAAAAAAAACTTTCATAAAAATATAATCAAGATTGGAAAATAAAACGTACGTATGTCCCTCTATTCACCTTTTTTCCGTTTATGATTTGAGTCTCTTCTTCCCATCAAAGAAAACACAAAACCTTTATCCCTTTGGTCTCTTCCAAATTTTGTTTCTTTTACTCTCTAACCTGTTTTTCTTTCCCCCTATTTTATTTTTCCATCAATTAATCTTCTACATAACAAAAAAAAGGTAGGTCGGTTACACTTTTAAACAAGGATACGTAGACTCCAACCTCTAGAGTCCCCCAAAATAAAAACCAAACAGATCCACAGAATTACGAGAATGCCATCTTAGATGAAAACTTTTGACATTATTGTACTGCTTTAGGATATAGAGTATAAATATACAAGAAAGTGACATAATAGGATTCATATAGAGTGTGCTTGGGAACTCATACCTCATTTTTCATGATAGGCCTTACTTTTGTCCTTTTTTGGGCCTATGTAAATAACAGTAACATCAAGGTTTGCAATGTTTCAATATGTAAACACTTTTTACATGTAAAAAAAAAAAAGTTTACTTTCATTGAAACATTTCAATTTTGAGTATCTCACAGCAATAAGGAGCAGCCTACTAGATCTCATGATCAGTTAAGGTAAGATATTTTTTGTGGATATCATGTTACATTATGTTTGTTCATTACACATATAGGTTCTTCTTTGATATGTTGATGAATCCTTTGTTTGTTGTTACTCTAATTTAAGTTAATGAATCTGACTATAAAAAAAAAACTCCCATCCTGTTTTGACAGACTTTACTCAATATATATATAATAACGTTATATACCATATCTACTTCAGTTGCTATTTTTTCAATTGCTTTATTCATACTTCAATTCATTTAACAGATTCATTTTTCACAGGCTTTTCTCAGTTTATTTGTATTTTTTTTGGGTTTTGGGCCTATAGTGGTTTAGAATCATTTCCATTGAAGGAATTTGATTTAAGATGGTTTTGGGGCTGCAGTGGTTTTAGCATTGGAGAGATTTTAGAGAATTGATGATTTAAGATGGTTTTGGGGCTGCAATGGAGAGGCTGCATGGGATCTTCTCTAGGCCCTGTGGAGGCCAGTATCTGAGACTTTGTGAGTTCTTTTTTTAATTCTCTTTTATTCCCTCAAATTTGTTTATGTTTTATATGCTTCCTTAATTTCAATTGGAATTAAAGCAAATTAGTTTGGTTAGATGGAGTTCTTCAATTTTCTCAGGATGTATGTCTAATGCATTCTTTTGTGTAAAAAGAGATGTTTAAATTTTGTTAAATTGGTGCATATCTAAATAATTGGGTTTGGTTAAATAGAAGTGCTGAATGTTCTTAAGATCTGTCAGATGATGAATAGTTTACATTGTCATATCTGTTCGTATGTTAGAAATGTTTCATGCATTTTGAAGAACCTTTAACACAAACTATAAGAATTAAAGCTTCATTTGCAATTTCTTTCAATGGTTTGTCTTTCAAACTCTGTTTTGTGAGTTTCTTTTTCTCAAAACATCTTGGATATTCCAGAAGATGCAAGATCAGATATGAGATAAGTTTTCATGTCTTTTTCATGACATGAAGTGTCAATGTTGACTTTTTTATGATTAACTTTATATATAATACATAGATTGTGCGGGATTACTACTTTAATTGTTAATTAATATTGATTTTGGATTATATTCTCTGTGCATTTATTATGTGCATATGCACCAAGTCTACTCCTGCAAAGTTTATTATATTCTTCAGGCCTTACCTTGTCACTATAAGATGAATGGTGATTGTTTATCATTAATTTTTCTCATACTAATTATTTAAATAACAAATTTGTTGCTTGTTTCTCATTTGATGGTTTTCTTATTTTTTCTGCACTTGAACATACACTTTCATGGTTGCTTGACTTTTCTTTTTCTCTACCCACCCATATAATATATTCAAGCTGTTTAGACTTCCCATATGTATCCATGCTTGGCCATCATCTTTATCTGATATTTGAAACCTGATTCCCCAGTCAGACTTACTTGGTTTTCATTTATATTAGTTAAATTTTTATTTTTAAATTTGATTATATTCATATTTCATATTGTAAGCCCATTTTTTTCTTTCCTCTTTTTCTATTTTGTAAGCAAAATTCTTAATAGTTTCTTATTAGCTTAAATTTTATTGTCTTACAACATATTAATTTCTCAGAAATTAGTTAATATCTTTTATTTAGTTGCGCATACATATCACTAGTATATATAAAAGCTCACTTTCTAACATCATTTTAATAATAAGTGATAAATAAGTGTTTTAACAGCCGTACATGTATTTTTCGGAAACTTCCACACCCTAATCACAAGATCCAAAAAAAAAAAGAAAAGAAAGAAAGTAAAACATAAAATCTCTCAGAGATCTGGCTCCGTCAAAACAAATGGAGAATTACAGCAACAACGGCCAACCCTTCAGGGAGACCCTCGGGAGCATCATGAGGAACGATCGTCGCTGGAAACCCTCCTCCTCCTCCACCGCCGCCGCCTCGTCGAGATCTCCCCAATCGAGCAGAACCTCCATCGTCATGGCCTTCCTCTCCTGCCTCGCCTGGCTCTACGTCGCCGGGCGGTACAATCGGATCCGAACCCTATCGAAAAAGAGAGTTTTTTTTTCGAATCGGATCTCATGATCTGCGTGTTCTTTGGTTCCAGGTTGTGGGAAGACGCGGAGAATCGGACGGTTCTGTCCAACCTCCTCCAGAAGAGTTTCGGTCATGTTTGTCTCTCTCTTCAATCGAATTTCAATTCAGTGGTTTTGATTGCACTGCATTGCCATTGATACTCAACTTTTTTTTGGGGGGTATTTAGATGCCTAGAATTCTTACCCTTGAAGACAAGCTTGCGACGCTTGGATGCGAGTATGTCTGTTTTGTTGTTTGGGTACTTTGATTTTGATTCTATGTACGTTGGAGGTGTTGATTGTATGAAATTTGGTGCCTTTTTTTTCTCAGTGGAATGGAGAAGAAGATTGTGGAAACGGAGATGGAGTTGGCGCTGGCGAAGAGTCAGGGATACCTCGGTGATCGGATGAAGGGGAATGGGTCTTCAAAACGGTTTCTTGCTGTGATTGGGGTGTACACAGGGTTCGGGAGTCGGCTCAACCGGAACGTGTTCCGTGGGTCTTGGATGCCAAGAGGTGAACTGTTGTTGAAATGTTTTTGGTTTTGTTAACAACAAACCCCCCCAAGAAAAATAAAAAATGTGTTTTTAACAATGAAACTCTGTTGATCATCCCTTAGTGGATGCTATCTATTTGGACATAGCATGTCATGTACAGTGCAATTTATTTTGGTGACTAAGAAACCCAACACTGCTTGGAAAATCTCCGGATGCACACAATCACTCACATAACATGTGCATTGGATGAGCCTGGGCGGATTTGAACTCGACATCTATGAAGAGCAAACCCATGAATCTAGCTAAAATGTTAACACGTGGGTTATGCAATGCAAATTGCTGAGGTGTCGTAAGATGAAATAGGATTTGAGGTGAGAGAAGGTAGAGGTTCATTTTTGGTTGGATAGGGGGCCCTCAGACAATGTTTCAGAAGGTGTTTGATGGGTATGAGGTGGCCAGGGAGGGATAGGGGCCTTGTTAGGCAACCTCAAACCCCATATTTTGTGATCAAGATTTATGGGCAGGGTCTTTAGAGGAATAAAAGATAATCCCAACATCTATGTAGGCAGGTGCCTAGCAGCCCAATGTGGGGGAGTAGGTAAAATGCCCATGCAGATGACTTGCTCACTTTTTGAACCAGTGCTCCCCGGAGGATCATGTCTCAAGGTTTTTTCCCATGCTCTTTGAAATGCCATCTGATAGTTTGTCATGTTTACCCGAAGATCGAAGGGCACTTGGTGTTCAAGCCTTAGGATATATTTTAAAGAAGAGAGGGTGGGGATGGGGAGTTCGTTGAGGAAGTTGCAACTTGCAAGAAGTCAAGATTAATACATCCTGGGAAGACATGGTGAAATGGAAAAGAAAATTGAAGATGTTTTTAAACTACCGAAGGATCATTACTAGGCGTTTTATCCCGGAGTATCATCTCTACTTCTGGTGGAAGAAGAAAATTGCATGCTCCAAAATTGCACCAGGGATGTGTAGTTTTGCTTGTAATGGTCCTTTGATATGGCATATTTCCATTCTAATGTTGCAGTTTGCATGGAGAAAAACTTTTAAGTTACAATTACAAAGCAGTCCAGTGAACTCTGAATCAGCCCTTCTGAACGCGTCTGTTCTCTTGTCGGTGGACATCACCTTGACAAGAGATGGATTTATCATGCATCAGCTACTGTATAATACGATAGATTTTATACTTCACCACTGTACTGTGCACTTCACTAATCATCAGAGCCCTGACCATGAATTTTGCACTTAGGAAATGCATTGTGTAGTGGTGTGGACTTTGCACTAATCATCCGAGTCATTTCTTTAAAGGTTTTTTTTTTTTTTTTTTTTAAAAAAAATTTGTGCACTTTCCGTTTTATAAATCCTGCTAGCTAAGTAATTCATGTTCTCATCTCTGCATTTGATCTGTATTTACAGTTACCTTTCCTTTATTTAGTCAACAATATATTTCATATAATGCATTCTCTTGAAAGATTAATGGTGTGTGAATTGACAATTTGACGGAATGATATTTTGTTTACATTAGATGTTATATACTTTAAAATTGCAGTGAACAACTTCATGTGCCATTATCATGGATTGCAGGTGAAGCGTTAAAGAAACTCGAAGAGAGAGGTGTTGTCATTCGTTTTGTAATTGGTCGGAGGTTTTCTCGAATTCTTTGACAAAGTTTCTCTATATTTATTTTGTATAATTTATTATATATTTGCAGTGTCTATTTTATCAGTACTTTTTTTCGAATGCTTGCAGTCCAAACCGAGGTGATAGCTTGGATCGTAATATTGATGAAGAAAATCGCCGGACAAAAGACTTTCTTATTCTGGTCAGATCTTTTTTTTTAATTAAGAAACTGTGTTGTTTCTTTTTTGTACCAAAATTACTACTAGTCTATCATCAGCAATATTATAGTAATCGTTAATTTGTTATAATTTGATGAATGACTAATATTAGCCCCATTCTTAATTGCTTAATTACATTCATTTTTTTGTGAGATGTTCAAGAATTATTAGAGCTGAACTTTTTTTTTTCAATTACTTGTTTATTGAAATTGTGAAAAATGTGCTGTCTTCCAGGAAAATCACGAGGAGGCTGCTGAAGAATTGCCTAAAAAAGCTAAATATTTCTTTAGTACAGCCATTGAAACTTGGGATGCTGAATTCTATGTCAAAGTGGATGATAACATCAACCTTGACTTAAGTAAATATTTTACTCTTCTCATTTTTGTAAAACATGGAGTTTGTGTTTGGTATTCAATATTAAGTTATAGTTTGCTCATTCAATGATATGGATGAAAATAGTTTTTGCTTATTTTGATGCATCAGATGGGCTAATTGGAATTCTAGAAAGTCATCACGGACAGCATGGAGCTTATTTGGGTTGCATGAAGTCTGGGAACGTAATAAATGAAGTGTAATTCTTCTTCTTCATAACTTGATAGCTTTTGTTCCATGCATATCCTTTTATTATGTCGTACTTTTTTTTCTTCAGATTTCTAAAATATCTTAGAAGCAGGACTTGAGTGAATAGGACTCAAATGAGTACAGAACATCAGTAACACATAAAAGCCACCTCCAAATTTTTTGAATGTTTTCAATTGAAATGTCATATTTGACAAATCTTTTAACTCCTAAAATTGTTTATTATATTTTTCAGGGGAAGGCAGTGGTATGAGCCGCAATGGTGGAAATTTGGGGATGAAAAAATGTAAGTATTTTGCACCCCACGTGGGTTGATTTATATGATAGATCTAATGGAAGGCATTTTGTTATATCAATTTGTGACCTCTTTATTATTCAGTAACTACAAAATGTATAGTTTTTTGTGCTTTTTGTGTGTGTGTGAATATATGGATTATTTCTTATGAAGTGATGAGTCCATCTGAAAGTCCTGGATGATGGTTGGTCTAAATGCCCTCCTTTAGTTGTAGAAGGGGAGACCATGCCTGGCGATTGGTTACTTGCCTTGGATATGAACTTTCTGCCTAAGACTGATATTTCGAGGGTAGTGGATGCTTTTGCATTTGTCATACTGAGAGAGTAATTAAAATGTTATGGAGAGGGGAGGAGAACTGCTTGATTGATAAACTCATAGATGGAATTTGTCCGATAAGGCAATCAAGTGTACTTTTGATGTTTTATTTGGTGGAGGCCCTTACTGATAACAGAACAGGGAGTATGGTTTAAAATGAGTTTCTGTTGAGGAAATTATTGGTTAGCATCAGAGCTTGAGAGATCCGTTAATTTATGTGGAAAATACAAGAGGAAGAAAGATATATGGTGAGGAGAAAAGATGAAAGTGACGTGGATAAGTTCCATTATATTGGCATATCCTTCACAAGTTTACCCACTATCCAATCATTCTTGAACGTCATGTGGATGTTGCCCCAGATCTGTGGAGCAAATCTGCAACGTAGCAGTAGGTGGTCCACTTTTTCTCTTCTTTGAGAAGCATGATATGTTCACTTCCCATCTTCCAACCTCTTTGTTGAAGCTGGTCATGCTTTAGGATCCTGGCTTTACTCAATAGCCACATGAACCTATGCACTCTTGGAGGGGCTAATATATTCTGGACTTTCATTCCTGTCGCTTCACTGGGTCATTAATAAATGGAAGGAATTATAATCTCCGGGAAGCCTCCCAACACCAAAGTTGTCTTAACTGTCTGGCTTATTGGAATGCAAAGATCTTATAGCATCTGCATAAATCCACTCTATTTGTGTTATGTTGAGGCTTATAACTGGAAGAATAAGACAATGGTGTTTAATGACAGAGAGATATGAGGGTAATGGAGAAGTAGACGTGTGCATTGGTTACATGGTTTTGGCTCTTTGTCTGTCATATGCTTGTGTACTCTCCCATCAGATCAGCACCAGTGAACTTTTTCATTGGACTTACTGTCTGTCTGTCTGTCCTGTAAAGGAGATCCCTTGTCTCCTTTGTATGAGAGGAATACTTTTATTGCATCAATGATATACGTTGACACTGCCTGCTTTCTTTTATTATCTTTTGCATCTGTTCTTGAGATTGGGCTATCATATTCCATTCCTCACCTGGCTTGACCATATTTGGTTTTGTGTGATTGACTTGCAGTGGTTAACCCCCCTCCCCCAAGCCAACAGCGTACTCATGCACACACAAGATTCTTTTAATTTTATGGCTATTGAGCAAAAGGGAATTGAAGGGAAATGATACCAACATAAATGTTTGTAGGCCTGGATCATGACTTGCCATGTTCCTTTATGTTATTTATTCCAGTTCAATCTTAATAATGTATAGATGAAATGCTTTTTTTTCAATGTACAGAACATTTCAACCTGGGAAGCAGAATTCTAAAAAGTTATGTTTTTTTTTTTTAATATTAATCAGATAGACAAATTACCTCTTGTAATATATGAATCGTATCAATTCTCACTGCAGATTTTTAAAGCCAATTTTGTTAAAGTTATTATTGAAGTTAATTTCAGGTTATCTAATATATGCGTTCCTTTTTTTCTTTTTTCTTTTTTTGCTTGGTAAACTTGGGAGTCGAACTCCCGACCTCCCCTTGGGGGAGGGTGTGTCTCGACCACCCCGCTAAGGGGGTCTTCCACGTGTTCCTTTATATTACCATTATATTTATCCTGTATTACAGTATTGTGGAATCTTACATGATGCATTTGTTTATGCCTTCAGGTATTTTAGACATGCTTCTGGTTCCTTAATGATATTGTCGAAAGATTTGGCACGGTACATCAACATAAACAGGTTTGTGTATATTTTTTTTTCCCTCAGCCTTCCATACATTTGCAGATTTGGTTTTATTAGGGTTCAGTGCGTCTCTGGAATTGCATGGAACAGTTAATCTATTCAGTAATTTTATTACTTCTATAATCGAATCATATGGCCCTGGAACTGGAATATCTGCCTTTATCTGTACATTATTTCACATTTTGATAACTCCAGCTTTTGTACATATCCTGATTTCTAAGTCCCACCATCCTGACAGCTTAAAATTTAATGAGCTTCACTTTGTCATTTCCCACATCATCAAATCGCAAGCAAACTGATAGAAGCTACAAAAAGTACAGTCTTCTTAATCTCATATTCACCAATCATAAATATACCTCCATCTTCACTTTCACTATCATTAGGGGGGCGCTGTTTGTTGGGCAGTTTGTAGGGTTGAAATGTAGTTTGGCTTGTACTCCGTTGCTCATTCTAGCAATATTATGTCATCATCAGTTACCATACATTACATGCTTCCAATTTGTGATTTGCTATCAATGCGTCCATAACAAATATAAATAAGTACGGTTCATGCTGATCTCTGGTGAAGATCCATAGCCACCGGGGACTCTTTATAATTACCATACTTCATGTAATCTCATACCCATTTATTTCATTCAGCCCATTAAATAATCCTTCACGATACTCTATCATATGTTTCTCCAAACAACTAAAAAGGAAAATGATTTCGAATAATTTTTTGTTTGTTCAGTTAATCACTTTGGACAGGCGTGGTAGTGAATGGAAAATCTGAGAAGATTGGATTGCTGTCATCATCTTTTAGTCAAAATCAATACTTAATTTGTACCTATTTGATTGAACACTCATAACTTAGACAAACGAGTTCTTTTTAATTTTGCTTTATTCTATAAAGTTGTGTGCAGTTCGTAAGTTCCCATCATGTAAGAATAGCTACAGTTTGTATCCTTTTGACTCATGCGCTGTGTTGTCGATCTATATTATTGAATGCTGATGGCATCTTCTGTTGCACAGTGCATCATTACAGACTTATGCTCATGATGATGTATCAGTGGGATCATGGATGATAGGCCTTGAGACAACCTACATCGATGACACTCGCCTTTGTTGTGGCAGCTCTAGACAAGGTAAGAATCCCATTGTTGTAATGGTTGGTTTCTTTCCATGCCCATGTTTAAGATAATATTTATCTTATCATAGAATAAATGTATATTAAATGCATTAACGATGTAGTTATAATGTTTTATATTGCTATCAATCTCCAGACAAGGTGTGTTCTGTGACTTGAAGATCAGAGGACATTCTTCTCATCAGTCCTGCCACATTGATCTTGCTCTTTGAGCAAAGTTTTTCAAGTCTGTTTTTTTCCCCAAAAAATCACTCAATTCTGAAAGGCGTTTCTATTATGATGCATTGAAGTTATATCTGGAAGCGACAAGTGATTAACCGAACTTGAGGAGAATATAATCATTCTTGGAGAAAATCTAACAATACCCGACATTCCACGAGACGCTTTTAATATTTTCCAATCTTTTTTCATTTACATGTGACAGATATACTCTACAGTGAATACATAACACTTGTGCAGAAAATGTTTTGGCCAGGATGTATTATTTCGTTATCAAAAGGTGTTGCATTGGTTGCCATTGGTTGCTTGTGCAAGTCTTGCTCTTTAGTTTTTGTTGCAGGTTTTTACATTTCAAGTCATTCAAAGTTTTGATCATAAATTAGTTGATTTTATCTGATGAAGATTATGATTATTGAGGATGTATTGACCTTTGAAGGAAGGCATTAGTCAGAATGTAGCCTGAGCAAATAATATGCACATTTTCCTTAATCTGATGATGTAAATTATTCCAAATGTATATTAACTTCCAGCCATTTTTTCCCATATTGTACAAAATTGATATCAACTTCAAAACTGATTAACATGTTTCAGATGGAGCTATAAAATCGGCTGAGTATAACATGTAATAGTACTCTTCTCAAATAACTAGGTTTACTTTGAAATTAGGAAAACCATATGTTCAGTACTGTGTGTTGTCTCATTCGCTGTCATCATCAGTTTTCTTTTTCCTTTTTTTTTAAATATACACTTGCCTATCAAATCACATACTATTATATCAATTGAAGTATATATTAAGATACACTTGAATTACTATTATATCAATTGAAGTATGCATTAAGATACACTTGAATTACGTGATTTATGAATAGATTATTCCAACCCTCTCTTGGAATTACTATAAGAACTTATGCTAACATGTTTAAGGATAACTATTATGGTTTATTCTTTTTAACCAAACATATTTTTGTTATGCCGTTATATCCCATCCTTGTTTCGCACCCTATACAGCCGTCAGATAAATACTGAGACCCAAATATCCGACCAAAACGTATGCTAGAAGTAATATCGGGGCAAACAGGCGGAGGTAGCTTCCCAGCTCGACCGTAAAGTCAGCAACGGGAGTCCCTCCGCTATTAAAAAAAAAAAACCGACCAAAACCCTCTCTATTTACCTTTAAAATAATAGGGGAAATTAATTCCTGTTCCCACGGACAACTGTGAATTATTTTTAGGTCCCTCAAATATTTGGGGTTATTTTTAGGTCCCCAGATTTTATTGTGTATTATTTTCAGGTCCTTCTGTATGTACATCATTATTTTTCAATGTTTTAAAATATGACCCAACCGGCTGGTTGAACCAGTTAAATCTTCTGCCACTTTGAATTCTGGTTTGGTTTACCCTTAAAACATAATTGTATAAAAAACCATTAAACTCGATTAACCCACCTGCAGAATCAATGGTTTTTGTTAACTGATTAAATAAACTAATCGATTCTTTATTAATATAAATCATGATTAATTACTTGATAAAATATAAAATCTTATAAAGAGTTTAGATTTTATATACTAAAATTATGTTATGATGTTAAATAAAAAATTTATGTAAAGTTTTTCTAAAATATTTCATATTTTTTATTTAGTGTTGATAATTAATATATTTCTTACATTGTAATTATGTTATGGTTCAAATCCGCTTGACCCAATGGTTGAACCAATGACCCTAGATCCTATGATTTTTCCTGTTCATTGAACAATTCGATTTTTAAAACATTAATATTTTCATTTTTACCCCTCCATCATCTGTGTACACTATTAACAATCATATATACATTATTAAATTGACTCTGTACACCATTAACATGTTTGTGTATGATGCAAAACTGATTATACTTTGTTTATAAATTTTATACATTGTTAATTTTCTTGTTATGATATCACTATATTGTGACACCTTAAAAATTTATTATGTCCGTCATCAACGTGGAAGGAGAAAATTTGGTTGTTTGTGTGGACAAGGGAGAGTGAGTGAGGGTGGCATAAAAATTACCCTTAAAAATAAGATGGGCACGTCTAGTCCCACCAACAAATTTTCGTACCCCACCAGTCGGCAAAAAAAAAAAACCTGGTGTTTTGCTATCCCCACCGATCCGGCCAGTTCGACCGGATTTGGTCGTCATTTCAGATTTTGGGCGACCGGACTTGGTCGTCATTTCAGGTTTTGGGCGACTAGATTTGGTCGCCATTTCAGGTTTTGGGTGACCAAACCTGGTTGAACATGATTTGTAATAAAGTTTATAATTTTTTTTCTTGAAAACATAATCCCACAACGTGTATCGTACTTGAATCTTTCATATCACTCCAAGTCTGAGTTGTAATATATGGAGAATAAATCATTATTCTTAAATGTAAAATATAAGAACAATTTTTTACCTAAGTTACAGACAAATTTCAAAAGCCAAATATAAAATGTTTTGAATTAACTGGTAGGTTTTTTTGTTTTCAAACAAAGAATCATCTTAACTACGAATTCAAACGAAGTTTAAAATGATATATATTTGTCTAATAAGATATTTTTCTATAAAAATTTGAATTAATTGAAAGTATACATACTTACATTTTTTTCATTCCCTTAGCTATTGTTTGGATAAAAGAATAAATGTAGAATATGATGGATAAACCCAAAAATTTATTTGTTTACAGAAAATAAGTAGATATAGTTATGAACCCTGTTCGAACAACTACGGTCGCCCAAAACCTGAAATGACGATCAATTACGGTCGTTTAGAACCTGAAATGGTGACCGATTTTGATCGAACTGGATTGGTGAAAACAGCAAAACACTGATTTTTTTTATTATTATTGGCGGGATGAGAAAATTGCTTGGTGGGATAGACACGCCCAAATAAGATTATATGTTTCAGGGACTTAAAAATAATTCAAGATTCTCCATAGTACCCGGAATTAATTTTCCCATAAAAAAAAACTGGTTGGGCATTTATTACGCAATTCTGTTTTGGGCCATACCCACAGGCCAAGGATTTTCGGCCGAATTCAAAGGTTTCCTTTTTCGATGGACTCTCTATTTTCTTTCTTTCTGTGTTTTCGATGTTTTTTTTCCCCATAAAAACCAGAGAAGATCAACAGAAGAAATAAAAAAGAAAAGAAAAGAAGAAACACAGCTTAATAAATAAAAAAAGGTTCCATTCATCATCCCTTTATTTGGTTTTATATGTATGTTTTGTTTATTATATGTTTCGATTGAGTGAGGGACGTCCGTCCGGCATGAAAGGCGGATTAAATTTTATTAGTTTTGTTTTGATTAACCGATTTGCTTAAACCCTAACTCTGAATCAATTTGTAGAGTTTTTCAATGTCGACAAACTGTTGTTTGGGATTTATATTATCGTGATCCTGTATATTTTAGGTTTTGGTCCGACGAATGATTAGATTTTTAAGATGAGTTATCTCAATCTCATTGAATAAGAAGTTTTTGTAGTTTTTTTTGTTGATAAATAGTTAAGTTTATTTTTATTGAGATGTTTATTTTAAAATATCACCATTGTCTAGATATCTATTATGTTTTTTTTTAAAAAAAAATAAATGAAAAATGTATGAGATATCATAATTTTGATCATGTTTTTCACATATTCTTGGACATTGATTTTTTTTAAAAAGAAAGTTATAAACTTTAATTGATCCATAATTCATATGTTGATGAATAGTATGAATATTTTTTTAGTGTTGATACACTTAATTTGTTTTGCAGTCCCGTTTGCAGCTTCATACACCATGATAGCATAATATATACTGCGCTATTGTAGTGTATTGCCTCTATCATAGTGTATGGAGCTACAAATTTTTTTCAATTTTTCTGAGAAAAATAATATATTAGTGTATATCAGTATATACTTTAATTCATAGAACCGTATGGGCAGGGCTAGACATATCATTTTTCTTTTTTTCTTATTTTTTGCACAATTGGTCCGGCCAAATGCGGGCTTACTCGGCCCTATGCAGTTGGCCAGGTCTGAGCTCAGGCCCAACCTAAGCCCGAATTACCGGACCATTTTGGACATCCAAAGATAATTTTTTCAATGCTTCATAATTTGTTGGTAACAATATATATTAGTTAATATATCATGATGTTTTGCTATCTTTCCTTTAGTTGCTCTTCATATAAAATTTTCCTCTGCAGATCGCTTTTTAATCCTCTAAGAACTAGGCCATCCTGACCATCTCCTTTAAATCCAAACATTTTTGTATGGTTTAGATGCCTGCAAATAAGTCTCCTTTGATGATGGGAGAGACATACAGTTTTAATTTAATCTTACTGATTTATTTGATAAACCTTATAGCTCCATTAACATGTATTTTTTTTAGTTTAAATTTCGACAGGGTACATTTACTTCTAACAACTTTTAACATACATTCTCTAGCAGTGTGTATTAATTGATGGGGGTGAAGACATGCGACCAGACAGAAAATGCATATAGCCTCTTTATTAGTTTATTTTTTCACTTGCTTCTAAACTGAATATTTTATTAGTTGACATGCGCAATAGTGACATTATGGAAACCAGCATAACATCTGAAATATGTTCATTTGATAATCTACATAACATCTTATTCTTGTTTCTTCTACACAAGTTTTCTCAGTTTTTTCATTCATGACAACATCATCCCAATATCCCATTCGTCATTTAATTCAGAATTCATACTAGATACAGCAAGCATAGTGTTTGAATCAAACCATACTGAGAAACTGAGTAAACACTCTAAGATTATTGCAATGATTCTTTTTATATGTTTATTGTTATTTCTAGACTTATATGTAACATTCACACACTTGTGATTGTACATTTTCATTTCCGTAGCAGATTTTTCTGTGCTTTTTCACTGATTGATATGGGTGATGCAGAAAATCAGCCAAGCTTATTGAAAATGGACAAATCTTCTGAAGAGGTCAGATTTTGACATTTTTTCATTATTATAAATATCTGAATATATTCATGAATCATTTATTCTACTTGAACCTCTCTCTCATGCAGAAGCATATGCCCTCTGTGTCTCCAATCAAATGTGGTCTCATGAAACCTCCCCCATCTGCTTTGAATGCCACCAGCAGCCCAACAAAGCTCTCATCTCGGAAGATCTCACATTCTCATCACAGCTTTAACCCTTCAACCCTCCTAAAGAAGGCGAGCAACCGGTTTGGCCGTCACTACTACTCTCGTAAAAATTCAAGCAGCAAAAGCAACGCGCAATCATCAAATAACACAAACACTCCTCCAACAAGTGATGTTAAGACTTTGCATAAGCCAAGCAGTACTCATCCAACCTCAGAGCCAGTGAAAGATGGAGGTGTGCTTTATGTACTGACTATACATTCTTTTCTTTATGAAGCATACAGAGCAAAATGTCGATTAATGACCATGTTCCTTTAAACTCAGATCTTTTTGGATTTGGAATGGATACGAATATTTTTCAGATGTTTTACACATCAAAATATGGACACTAGTTTGAATGCTCATGTGAAATACTACAGAGATGGGAGAACTAAAATTGGGACTTCAGGACATTTCCATCTCCTTCAAAGATCATACAAAGAATACAATTAATATTATAATTGAATTCGAACAATATAACAAGAGAAACATATATAATTTTACAATATATGTCATAATTGACAGGCTACAATGTTTTTCAGGGAGCAAAGCAACGGCATCAAGTTTGCATGAAATTGTTGTATCAAAATCAGTGGTGGTGGCCTCGAATTCGACCCATAGAGGGAAGATGGTGTGTGGGCTGTGCATGAAGCTGTTGAGGAGGAGGCTGCCTTGTCCTCATGGACGATGCGAATCACCTCGAACAACCTCCCTGTTGTGGCGATTTTGTTCTGTGGTCATGTCTTCCATGCCGAATGCTTGGAGCAGACAACACCTGAAGTGAACACGCAGGATCCACCTTGCCCCTCATGCAATGCGAATGGTAGGTGAATTTATGCTATTAGTGAAGGTGAAGAAGTTTAAATTTGTCTGAAAACAAGGATTTTTTTTTGTGCAATATGGGTTTGCTTAGGGGCTAGTATTTCTCCCTGTGAATATACCGGTATAGAATGTGGAGGTTAATGGATACTGATCAGACATGATGAGATTTAAACTAACTGAATCTCATCATTAATTTTGGTGGTTTTGACTGTGAATGATAGATATTTAAAATAAGGTGTCCTTTATGTCCTATGCATTGTTCAATGATGAGAGTAAATATTATGATTGTAGACTCATTTGAACTCATGAAAGTTATGTTAGAGATTAATCAAACATGATGACATCTGGTCCTCATTTAATCCCATCAATTTCCGCTGTTAATCATGTCTTGTCAATCATTGAATATTTAAAATAAGTTTGCACTTCATGTCCTAGAATTTTTTTTTTCCAATGATGTGGACAGTAAATATTACCATTGGTAGACATAACCCCCGTTTGGATAGCGGAATTGAGTTATTCTGGATTAATAACTATGTCAGTATAGATAACAAATCTACAAGAATAAAATATTTTCTGTTTGGTTGTATTTTTTTTATTCTCATTGAAAGTAAGTAAATGTTGATGTGTTTGATAAATAATAAAATATAAATAAAGTGTAAAAAAGTTGATTTGACATTTGATGTATAAGAGGTGTTGATAGGTGATTTGATGTGATGAGGTGTAAAAAGTTGATTTGACTGTGGGCCCATGGGAATAGATAAGGTGAGTATAGCATCCTAGGGGTTGCTTAGAATTGTTATACTCTCTTATACTCGTTTAAACTGGCTTTAATACCAAGTTAACCCTTCAAACAAACAACTATTTTTCTTATCCATTCCTATACCACCCTTATACCGCCCTTATACTCGTTATTCCGTTACAACGGGGGGTAGAGTTATTTGAGAAAAGGTTGTGTGAAAATTTTAGATTTTGAAAGTTGCTGAGAAGAAAATTTTCTTGGATTGAGTTCATGTTTTTCTTCTTAAAATAAATATAAATAAATAGGATATAATTGATATTAGGGTTAAAGACATCTCCGTCCTCACAAATATAAGTAATCTCATATAAGTCTTTATCAAAATTGAGACTGGTGTATGAGTTCTTGAAAACTCATAAAAATCTATATACATCTCTAATGTCAACAAAGGTTAAACCAAACCCAACGTATCCTAGTTAGCCTTAACCTATACCATAAAATAATTAAATTATTAAATTATTCTCAATTTTTTTATCATTTCTAAATAGTATATCTATGGAAACGAAGAAATATAAAAGTTCTACAGGGATAGTTTGGTCTTTGTTGGGATTAATTTGACATTATGATTGTTTATGGAGACTATAAAGTATATACAATTATATGGTAATGAAATATTATGAGAATGTTCCATCAAAGTTCGAATGGATATTTAACTCAAAGATGTTAATTGATATTTATAAGTTTTTAGAGATTTGTATGTTTATTCCAACTTTGACAAATGCTTATATGGGATCACCCACATTTGCAGGAACCTAAATGTCTTTTAACCATTGATATTATTAGATCTATGGTATAATCAAATATGAAGCTGACATTAAACCACCATTTATTATTATTTTATAGGAAGACTCAATCCCATGACCTCTATAGGATAACATGGCATATTGGCATTGTTCCTATGTTTGACCCAACCTTGAATTATGTGTGACCAAGGGCTATTTTAATGTCAGTTTCATGCAAAAAATTTCATTCCACTGAATTTATCATAATTGCATTCTTAAGAAAGACGGATTTTTTTTCTGGAACAGTATCAAACTGACCCTAAAAATAAAAACGTGTTATTTTAAAATAAGGATTAGTGGGTGTCAAGGAACAAGTTAAGGACATTTTAAAATAAGGATTAAGGTTGATGTTGAAATGGAGATGGAGAACAAAAAATAGGACATTTTTTATGGAATCAATTGTCAACTTTTAATGTGGGGATGCCATACAATTCTAGCTGTTTGGTGGTTAGGTAGTTGTTGATGTGACTGTGGATCTCCTTGAAAGAAACTGCAAAACCACTATGCATGCATGACAATTTATTTATTTATTTTTTATTTTAGTTGTTTTGATTATAATGACACATCAAACTCATGTTTTGTGGCTTCCATTTTAAATAGGGAGATTTGATGTCAAAATAAAAATGTTGTTGGTGACTTAACGAGGACAGAAGAATTGGAGGGTTGCAACTTGTGCACTAATGACAACTACGCTTATCATACATCATAAGAATACATATGCACCTATATACATAACTACATATAATTGAGCAACAGGATGACCTCTTAGAAACCATCAAATAAATATGACTCCAACATGACTTATTAAAATATAGGATTATTTAGTTTTCCGTCCCTATAAATATACCTATTTAAGGATCGATCCCTTATTTTTTCATATTTTTGTTTTAGTCCCTATATTTAAATGATATGTCCCTTTTTTGTCTCTCCCAGATAGGGCTGGTAAACGAACCAAGCCGCTCAGGCTCGGCTCGGACTCGACTCGGTTTGAGCTCGTTCAGGCTCGTTCATTTAAACAAATGAGCGAGCTTGAACAAGTTTTAAAGCTCGGTTAGGCTCGGGACCTGAATCGAGCTTCATTTTATGTTCAAATTCGACTCGTTTGTGTTATTAAAACTTAATTGAAGCTTGACTAAACTCCTTTATAAAATCAGAATATTAAATTAATACAAAGTTATGCTCGTTTAAGCTCATGAACTTGGCTCATTTAAGCTAAAATTTTATTTTCAATCCCTAAAAACCCTAAAATGAAGAAGAACGCTAGGCTCGTTGAGGCTCGTGAGCTCGACTCAGCTCGGCTCGGCTCGGCTTGTTTATAAACGAGCCGAGCTTGAACATGTCAAAGCTCGGCTCGTTTACCACCCCTACTCCCAGACTTCCAATGACTAAAAAGAAAATCAAATAATTTAAAAATAGGTCCCTCCCAGAGATTAAAAAAGAACATATCTTTTAAATTTGAGGACTAAAATCAAAATATAAAAAAGTGAATGATTGATCACTAAATTATATGGTTTATGGGAACTTAAAAATAAAAAAACCCTGAAATAAAAATAACTTTCATAAATTTAACAATTACTTATATCTTATTTATTTAAAATTTAATCATTTTATTTCTATTACTGTATAGCGGAGATATTTTAAAAATAAATGATAATATTAAATTAAACTTGAAGAAGAAAAAAACCCTTAATTAAAATTTCCCTCGCTTATTGGACCCCATGAGGATCATTTGGGATTAGGAACAAATTTTTTGCAGGAAATTCGAGCCAGGTTTTTTATTCAGAAAACTAAGGCCCGGAAAAGGTGGTAACAATTTCAACAATTGTCTCATTATTATAATGTACATACATTTTGATTAAAGCCCTTTAGGGCCTGTTCTCAAAAAATAAGTCTCGTTATTATTTTGATGATGATTTATAATTGATACCAAGAGATACTTGCTAGTTGGTACGGTGGTACCAGTAACCAAGTAACATGTTATTTAAATTATAATAAAACACCTAAGTAAAATGCGTGTTGGAGGGGACAAAATCTATTATCCGGGTTTAGGTCAAACCACGTATTTAGATCTGTACTTTTTGCTTGTTTGGGGGAGGAGCGCTAGTGAATGTTATCAAAGAAGAGTGCAAAAGATTCTTTAACAATTTAGGGTCCGTTTGGAAACACATATTGAAAAGTAGATTTTAGAATAAAGCTGATTTTTAAGATGATTTTAGGCCTTTAACTTTTTTGGGATGCTTTTTTTTAATTCAGGAATCAATATTTGAAAGGAATTTAATGTTTGGTAAAAAAAAGTTGTTTTTCAATTCAAAAAATCGATTCCGACCAAAAAGCGTTCTTTTTAAGATTTTAAAAACACGGATTTCGAGAGAGAAATTAAAAGGAATCCAGCTTTTGTTTCCGTCGGAATCCGACCCGTTTGGTTGCGCGTTTGGACGAAATCCGCTTTTTAAAAAGCGGAATCACCCCCAAACGCGCTACCAAACGGACCCTTAGTCAACAATATATTCGATCTCGAGCTTTTGTAAAAATGGATTTCATATACCTCCTATTTGGGATTGCAACCCTTTTTATATTGCCGCCCGGAACCACCCATTTGGATCCTTCTGATTTTCCTTCCACAATAATGGTGGGAGGATATCATAAGATCGGAGATGATACAATGTGTATACAATGTGGTTTGACGAATACGGTTGGATTTGATTTTGCTTGATCGGTAAAAAACGAGGTGAGACAAAGTTAACATGTGACATGGTAGCATTGGTTCCCCGTGGACACGTGTCAGCCACCGAGTGGTTACATGTGGCTGATGTGTAAGCTGTCTGAATGACACGTGACGGTATATGATTGGATCCAAGAAAATTGATCCCTACATACATTGATATCAGTTTGTTTTGCATATTCATCCACCGCTTGAAAATAGTTGTGCATACCATGAGAGTATATTACTAATCTTTGTACATGCATGCTATGCATGTAAATAATTTTTTTTATGTTAATTAATATTTTATTTATAACTTATTTATTATCAATCAAAAAATAAATTTAGTGTTACATTTTCAATATAAAATAATAAAAAATACAATTAAATTAAAAATAACTTGTACCATATAATAGTTATTTATTTTAAAATAATTTAGTTCTGCTATTGAAAATGGGTTCAATCGTATCATTATATAATATGAAAAATAATTATTGTCACAGACACCAAGTTTTGTGACACCGACACGACAAATGAAATCAAAGATTCACAGCTATTGGGGGGAGGTGGGGACCACACAACCTTCCACCAATCAAGCGTGCGGTGGGGCCCACTGCACCCAACCGCCAATTCATCAATGAATGGATATTTCGATTCCCAAAAATAATTGTTTAAATAATGTTACTGCAACCATTTCTCCTGTCTCAATTCTATTGGTCCACGCACGTTTTAATTTTTATAAAAAAAATTAAAATATTTCAATCAATTACATAAATTCATTTATTAAAAATATAAATATTTTTTTAACAGAGTATTTAAAAATATTTCAATTAACTGTATAAATTTATTTATTGAAATATAAATATTTTTTAACAAAGTATATGTCTGATCAATGTGAGTATGAGTGTATAACGCTAACGAGTAATACAAGACTAGGGTTGTAAAAAAGATTGTACGTAATAACACGCTTCGTTTAATGGGATATACATTCACTAACCCTAATTCCAATTCATGCATATTTTAATATAAGTTTTTATTAAAAAATATTAAACATGTATTTTAATGGTTTATATGAATCTATTTATAAAAGAATGTGAATTTTTAGATGGAGTATATATATATATATATATATATATATATATATATATATATATATATATATATATCATTAATATAAAATGAACGATACTAACGAGACATATGTGACTGAAATTAAAGTTACAAATTTTTTTTTGTGTAATAACGCTTTCACTATATATATATATAATAATGTTTTAAATAAAATTACATATTTTGATTAATTATATATTTTTAAAAAGAAAAATGTTAGGTATAATAACAAGGAAATTACATTAGTGATTCACATCTCATTTAAACAATACCATCAAATGGGAGATTAATTAAAAAAGTTCAATGATTTAGTTGTTTTTGTTAGAGTATTTTGTAAATAAATGTTGTTGTGATGATCATATCGCACCATTGGGGTGTTTGAAAACAAATTTACATTAAATATGATTATTTTGAAAACATAGTATTAAAAAATTATCTTGTTTCTGAAATGCCACCTAAGTTCTGCATTATTGTCACGTGACAATGACCCCTCGTTCTTGAGCTATACCAATGCTAATGCCAAAGATTTTGCTCGTTTTAATCTAGTAATTTTTATTGATATAAATTAAATATAATTCACACCTCCTGGTTTGAAAATAAATGATCATTTTTTTATCGTTTCCTTCCAACTCCTTGATATTTGTAATTTGATTATATTTAATTCATCACGTGATTACTGGTGGGCATGTCAAGAAATGTTTGATATGAAGTCTCAACAAGGTAATCTTATCTTAGGATTTGTTTATTATAAGCTCATCTTCCAATTCTGTTCTTTCTAGATTTGGAATTGTTGTGTTGCCCAGAAAGATGGGTGTGTTGTACATGTAACCTACCTATCCTTAATTAGTATCCTTATATCTAGCACATTGTATATATGTAGGTTGATCTGAAATTTTTATGCAGTGATGGTAATTAAATGTTTTCTCTTGTAACAGTATTTCTCAAGCCCCTCCAACCAGCAAAAAAAGAAGAATAAAATAAAAATAATGTTACTTAATTTGGGACTTTGAGTATTGCATGCATTATTTTTTTACAACCTCACCTATACATTGAACTTTTTCTAAATTATATATAATTAAGCATCTTTATAAGAAAAATAAAATATAACCCAAATAAGTTATACGTGCCCTTAATAAAAACATATAACTAATTAGAGGACTGCATGAAAGTTGTAAAGAAGACTATAAGTAACAACCTCCGTAAAAAAAAAAATGTTACACTCAGTCATTCATGTAATATTTCTATATTCCTAACACATTTAATTTTTGTAAAAAATATATATTTATCTAATAAAATATTTACATTTTCTTTGATACAATATGTCATCCTTCATTAGATTATATATATTCTATTAGGTGTCATTTGGATAGAGCTAGACATAAACTATTCTATATAAGGTTTATATAACTATTATATGATTAGATAAATATACTAATTAAATAAATAATGATTTATAAAATGTGAAAACATTATTTTAACTTATGGACCCCATATACCAATTGAATAGATTGATTGAATAATACAATCACATGAAGGATCTCGAGTACAAATACCAGTGTGATATAAATTATACACTTATAATCATTTGTTCCCTCTACACAAACAATTTTTTTGACCTTATTCCCACTTACTACCTCCTATTCTCCCCCCAATTCTTTTACCGAAACGAAAATGATTATATGAATCAAGGCACTTAAAAAGATAACGTTAATGAAAGTTTATTTCAACTATTTTTGTTGGGACTAGGGGTGGTAAACGAGCCAAGCCTTGACTTGTTCAGGCTCTGCTTGTTTAGTATCAGGCTTGGCTCAGTTCGGAACCAAGCTTATTTTTGTGTTCAATCTCAACTTGCTCGGCTCGTGAAAAGCTCGGTTGAAACTCGACTCGGCTTGTTTGTTAAGCGAGCAGAGCCAAAGTTCCAATCGAGGCTCGGCTCGAGCTCGTTTAGCTAAAAAAACACTTATTTAACATTTGATAAGTCATATTTCACAAATTATAACACCATATACATATGTAAAAATAACATAAGCTCAAGCTCGACTCATGCTCGGATTGTTCCTCCTTTTTATGTGAAGTAAACGAGCTCGGACTCAGCTCATTTACAAATCGAGCTTTAAAAATTGTTTAAGCTCGACTCGTTTGACTAATCGAACGAGCCTAAACGAACTTTAATCCAGTCGAGTCCGAACTGCTCAGCTCATTTATCGGCCCTAGTTGGACATGAAAATGACAATAAAATAGATATAAAAAAAAAGGTATCCAAGGGTAATAGATTTCAAAAAATTGGGTGGTTTCAAGTACATAGGATCATTGGAAGATCAGATCAGACAGAGAAAAGGACCACCCAAGTAGGACAGCCATTGACGCTTTTGAGGACCATCGAATCAACGGGTGACGAAAAATACACTCAAGTAGTCGTGTACCGTTGATTTCTCGTGAAGCCCGATAAAAACTGGTCGGGGGACCACTGACGTGTCTTTTGGTTGGACGGCTCTGATTTTGAGGGTGGGCCACGATTGCCTCGGACAAAGCCACGTATATGTATCCTCCCGAGGAGTGAAGAAAGAAAAACTTGCTTTTTAAATAAATGGATTATTCAGTGTCACGTACCCTATAAATACAATTAATATACAGACATTGAGAATCAGACCGTTGGGAACTTGTTATTAGCACACAATTTGATATTAAAAAAACAAAAAATTTGAGAAAGACGAACATTTGTATTCAAATAATTAAAGTATAATGAGTGAATCGGAGATCAGAAGAATCAAGAGTTCAAAGAAAAAACTCGATAACCTAAGATAAGATCCCGGTAGACGATAGGCTAACCGGATCATTTTAAATATATTTTGATATTTTAAATTGACACTCGTTAACTCACTTTAGTTGTTCCAAAAATATCAGAATTCACTTTCAATGCAAATCCACATTATATTCAATATTTTAATCGTCATTACTCTCTTTTTTTCTCGGAAAATGAGAAACCCACCCTAAAAAAAATAAAAAATAAAAGTTGGAGTTTCATCTTTAAAGGTTTATTTAATCGTCCCGTATCTTCAAGTACACTTGTTCTTTATAAAATAATGCATAACACATGCAGCCCTTTTTTTTCGTATGATATATAAGTGAAACTAATATATAGATTTCCTACGTGAGTTTATGTTGTAGTAGAGATCATGAGATCATTTTTACAAAGATTTATGTTTTCACACAATCCACGCATATTGTACCTTTGCATGCGTTCATCCCCCCCCCACCCAATCTATAATTCAATATACGTGGTGGTCCCCCCGGTGGTTGGTCGCCCCATGAGACGCGACGCGCGTCCACTTAAAAAGAGATCCAGATCCAAATCCGACGGTCGAGATCCTCGGATCGGGGGCGTAGAAGAGCGATTGCTAGATAAACGCGGAGGAGGAGATGCGAAAGACTTATTAAAATGTAAAACTCCACGATATAAGGCCAATAAGGCATTGCCAGGCTAACTGAAATCTGGCCGTTCATCTAACGGTGGACGCACAACCCCCACCTAATCAGCGAATCGACTCATGACCTTCCCCTCCACTTGGAAAACCTTTTAATATTCATATTGTAAAAATAATAATAACATGAAATATAACATAAGTATTTTTATTTATTTATTTATTTATTTTTAAAGAGAAAAAATGCACAAAAACCTTATCCGATCTGCACGCCATTCAACTCTTCCTCTTAATCTGATCCTGTCAACTTCGAATTTTGTGACATGTTTTAAATTTCATATTCACCACTTCGAAAAGGATTATATTTGTTAGTAGTTTTAATTTACACATTATGGGTTGTTATAATTTTTATATGAGCACTATTGAATTCAGTCCCGTTAACAGTCTCATCAACAATCCATATACTTTATTAACACTACAGTCTAGTGATATATGTCTTGATAATTTTTTTACATTTACTAACAATGAGTTCATTTAATTCGAAATGAAACAATATACACTTTATATCAATATATGCCTTTTTAATTGATGTTTATTATTTTTAAAAATTAAAACGAGTATCCATGAGAGTATCCACGAGACTATCCATATATTTTCTTTTTATATTATACATTTTATTTTTTACATATGTTTGTTGTAATTATTAAAAACAGATTAATAAAATAAGTAAATATTTGTTAAAAAAAATTGTAACTAATTATGTAATTTTCAAAAATACCACCTATTAATAAAAAAATAAATATTTTAGATGTATTAATAAAAATAGATTTGAGTAAAATTGTGTAAAATAAAAATTATTCCAAACACTCAATATAACATAAAATACTTACTTTATCCACATTTTAATTTTTGACATTTTATAATGATTTTTATCTTAAATTAATTTTAATAAATTAAATAAATATGTCACAACTTATTCTAAATTAAAAACTATAATATCTCATTTATAAATTTTAACAAACGTGTTAGCCGAGTTTTGGTTAGACACGGGCAGAAGCCTGTTATCACTCTCAGGGGTACTTACTGAGTTAATACACAAGCAGGGGGGCAAACTATAATTGTTTCAGTAAAAATAATAAAGGTTCACTCGAACACTGTTTATTATACGGCTTATGATCCGTTCATAGAGGTGATTAACAAAATAAATACTTCTACGGTCAGTTTAACAGCGTTCACCACCTTCATCAAACAAATTTGTACGGTCGACGTGTGTCACTAACAGAGGAGCACAACATAAAGCGGAGAATCCCATCAGGGTTTCCTTTTTACAGAATTTCTTCCCTCTCGGTCTCTCTCGCTATATATACAGTCTCTCTCCCGACTGACCTCTCTCAGAGCGAGTGATCCTTTGAAACCCTAGTTTTTTTTTGTTCGTTCTTTCTCTTTTTTTTTTCTTCCTTCGGCGGAGCTCCGGCGAAGATGGGGGAAGCGATCCTCTCGGTCCTCCTGACGGAGATCTTGATCCCGGTCGCCGCCGTTATCGGGATCATCTTCTCGCTCGTGCAGTGGCTGCTTGTCTCACGCGTCAAGCTCTCGCCGGACAGGCATTCGCCGTCTCCGGCGAACAACGGCAAGAACGGGTACGGCGACTACCTGATCGAGGAGGAGGAGGGCCTCAACGACCACAACGTCGTCGTCAAGTGTGCTGAGATCCAGAACGCCATCTCCGAAGGTATAATGAGTTCTCTCGAGCTTCGCCAGATCTGGCGGTTTTGGTGTCCGATCTGTTTCGATCTCTGCTTGATCTTTGGTTTTTCTCTTTATGCTCTGTTTTGACTGTATTAGTGTTGCCGTGCTTTCTGAATTCTGAACTGCTATTGAAAATGTGGTTTTCGTTATTAATTTGGGGTGGTTATTTCAATCTCATTCCGTGTGGGGGTGGCGGTGGGGTTAAAAAAAGTTACAGAATTGATTAGATCCAGAGATTGTGGACTGTGGGCTTCAGTGGTTCACATGAAATAGCTCCTTTGTTATTTATTTTTTTGTTTATGGTACTGAATGTGGCATTTGTTAAAATGTTAGCTGTCTTTAGTGTGCTGACTCTCCATGCTCTGTGGGGCTTTTTGCTAGCTAAATGATTATCTTATGTGGGTTATTGAATTTGTGCTCTTGCTTTTGGCCTGTTGTGAATAGCTGTGCTCCAAAACTACCTTATAGATCCCAGATTCTGCAGATAACATGCTTGGGGTGGGGTAATGAGTGTTTTTATTGTTAAAATATGAGTATTTTGTTTTGTAAGCTATTATTTTATTTTATTTTCAATTTCCATCAATACTGAATAAAATTTTCTGTATAACTAGTCTTTTTGTCAATCATTGGCCTAAAAAATGGTGATGTAATATTAGATGATCTTTAGTGGTATAGAGCAGACACAGAGTGGCATGTGAATGGGAGGAAAATTGTGTTTTAATGAATTCACATAATGGTGTTTCGCTTGAGATTCAGTTTTAGAAGTATGAGATATTTCAAATGTTGATTACATGCATAGAATATATGGATGACTAGTTAGCATATGATTGGTCTGTTTCTCTTGCATAACAATATAACATGTATCTGTAACTTGAACAATAGCAATATAGAAAATTTCAGTTTGTGGTGATCCTGCATTTGCTTTTCAAAAAGTAATTGATTTTTTTAGTGGGATTTGAATTGAATTGACGGAATTTTAAATCTTGAAATTATAACATTTAATACCAAATCTGTGTGGAAATTTACATGGGTTAAAATGTTACTGAAATTATTAATATAACTAACATATCCTTTGTTAATATTTTAATTTCAAAGCTATAATACTTTGGAACTGTTTGTATCATCTGTTCAGGCAAATTTGTACATTGTTTCATTATGAGTTAAACATCCAATAAATAATTTTTGTATGATTAAATTTAGTCTTCAGTATAGATAAGACTATGTCATTGTGAATTTCTATGCACTAGAGTATCCTGATTTTCCTTCAAAATATGCTAGCTTGTCAGGAGTTTTGTCAACAATTAGTTTTTTAAAACTAATTGTTGCTTGTTTCAGGTGAGAAATGGATGAACCCGGTATACACGTGTCAATATATCTAATATTTATGTGATGACTACGCACAAAGTGACAATTTTTAAAATCTCAGTTTTCATCTCATTTGATACCAGGTGCAACCTCCTTCCTTTTCACTGAATATCAGTATGTTGGTTACTTCATGGTTCCCTTTGCCGTAATTGTCTTCCTCTTCCTTGGATCTGTGGAGGGCTTCAGCACAAAGAGTCAGCCTTGCACCTATAGCAAGGACAAAATGTGCAAGCCTGCCCTTGCCAATGCCATATTTAGCACTGTATCTTTCTTGCTTGGTGCAATCACTTCACTTGTTTCTGGATTCCTTGGAATGAAAATTGCAACCTATGCGAATGCAAGGACTACCCTTGAGGCGAGGAAGGGGGTTGGAAAGGCCTTTATCACTGCATTCAGGTCTGGTGCGGTTATGGGTTTTTTGCTTGCGGCCAATGGTCTTTTGGTGCTTTACATTATCATCAACGTCTTCAAGATATACTATGGTGATGACTGGGAGGGCTTGTTTGAAGCTATTACTGGTTATGGTCTTGGTGGGTCTTCCATGGCTCTCTTTGGTAGAGTTGGGGGAGGTATTTACACAAAAGCTGCTGATGTTGGTGCGGACCTGGTTGGAAAGGTGGAGAGGAACATTCCTGAGGATGATCCAAGAAACCCAGCTGTAAGAAACTCTTCCTGTTGATCTATTATGTCTTCTTGGATTGCTTCCCTGCTCGTGAAACTCTGGGACTGACACAATTTTGCCAATGCAGGTGATTGCTGACAACGTTGGTGACAATGTTGGAGATATTGCTGGAATGGGTTCGGATCTATTTGGGTCATATGCCGAGTCGTCTTGTGCGGCCCTCGTAGTTGCTTCCATCTCTTCCTTTGGGATTAACCATGATTTTACTTCAATGTGCTATCCCTTGCTCATTAGTTCTATGGGCATCATTGTTTGCTTGATCACTACTCTTTTTGCAACTGATTTCTTTGAGATAAGAGCTGTTAAGGAAATTGAGCCCGCATTGAAGAAGCAGCTCATCATTTCCACCGCCCTCATGACTGTTGGGATTGCTATTGTCAGTTGGGTTGCTCTTCCGTCATCCTTCACAATCTTCAATTTTGGAGTACAGAAAGAAGTGAAGAACTGGTAAAAAATTGTTACCATTATTTAATATTCAAATATTAGGGTATCCAGGCTTGGATTTGTTTTATCTATATTATTGACCAATTTGATCTTGCAGGGAGTTGTTTTTCTGTGTTGCCATTGGTTTGTGGGCTGGCTTAGTTATCGGATTTGTAACAGAATATTACACGAGCAATGCTTACAGGTACATTCCTATCTTTCAATTCTCAGGAAGTTGTTTAATAATTTAATTGTATGTTTGATGGTTGAATTTTAACCAACTTCTAATTTTCCTTTTCTTTTCCTCTGCTGCAGCCCTGTGCAAGATGTTGCTGACTCCTGCAGGACTGGAGCTGCCACTAATGTTATCTTTGGGCTTGCTTTGGGATACAAGTCTGTAATTATTCCTATATTCGCAATTGCTGTTAGCATTTTTGTTAGTTTCAGCCTTGCTGCCATGTATGGTATTGCTGTTGCTGCTCTTGGGATGCTCAGCACCATTGCAACTGGACTGGCCATTGATGCTTATGGCCCGATCAGCGACAATGCTGGTGGTATTGCTGAGATGGCTGGCATGAGCCACAGAATCCGTGAGAGGACTGATGCCCTCGATGCTGCTGGAAACACTACTGCTGCTATTGGAAAGGTATATTATCTGTCTTATGACTAACTGTATTTCCATTTTCTGGCTGCCTGGATTGCTTTAAACATTATCGCTTTTGAAATTTTTGCTTCTTCAAGCTCTTGATTTGAATCTTAAATCATCAATAAGGCATGAGTTTTAGGTTTTGCATTGCACATGCATGCACCAAACATGAACTCCACCAGGTGAATTGTGGATAGGTGGAGTGTGAGGATCAAAATTGCGAAGTCAAAAAAAAAAAGCTTGTTGATGCTGTATTACCCTTAATTTCTCTTTTAACCTCTCACCTCTGTCTGCCCTTAAATGATAGGTATAAATTTTTTTGTTAACATCCGCCTGAGCCTTAATTTTGGGTATGGAGACGGCCTGAATTACTGAGGGAAAAGTATTTTTGTTAAACGCAAGTATATGTTGTGGTTTACTTTATCTTAGCTTTCTCTCTTATATATGAACTTTCTCCTTGATCGGGTTTCTTTTTATCCTACATCTCAAATTTTTTAAAAGCTTCTTCGAATTGGCTCACTGGTTAATATCACCTCTCCATTTCATATAGGGCTTTGCCATTGGATCTGCCGCTCTGGTATCTCTGGCCCTCTTCGGAGCCTTTGTGAGCAGGGCAGCAATCTCAACAGTTGATGTCCTAACCCCAAAAGTCTTCATCGGGTTGCTCGTCGGTGCGATGCTTCCATACTGGTTCTCCGCTATGACAATGAAGAGCGTGGGCAGCGCGGCCCTGAAGATGGTTGAGGAGGTCCGCAGGCAGTTCAACACCATCCCCGGTCTCATGGAGGGCACCACGAAGCCCGACTATGCTACCTGTGTCAAGATCTCCACTGACGCGTCCATCAAGGAGATGATCCCCCCGGGTGCCCTTGTTATGCTCACCCCTCTCATTGTTGGAACATTCTTCGGTGTTGAGACCTTGTCTGGTGTTCTTGCCGGTGCCCTTGTGTCTGGTGTCCAGGTAAACTATATAAGATTTGCAGTTTTTTCAAAACTGCTAAATTACATCTTTTTGTTGTTTTGAGTCACTCTTTTGAGCATATTGGTTTTTCTCGTGATAGATTGCAATTTCTGCGTCAAACACTGGTGGTGCATGGGACAACGCCAAGAAGTATATTGAGGTATTATAATCTCTCACACCGTTTCTTGATTGCAAAAAATATTTCCATTTTTTCTTCTTGGAGTCACGTATTGGTCTTCACTTTATTATCCCTTTTTCATGCTTCAATAACGATATGAACTGTGAAATCACAACATAGAATGATTGTTGTTCTATTGGCATATTATCCACTTGCTCCCAACTAAGGTTGAAAAAGGAGAGAGTTTTATTCGTCTGCACCTTTCATTTGTTCTTGTGATGTTTGCTTTCCTTTGGAATCCTGTTCTCACTATTGTATATACTTTGGATATTGTTCGATGATATTATTCTTATTCCCTTTTTATGTGAACCTGACTATTCTTCTGTTTTAAAAACTTGTGATCAGGCTGGAGCATCCGAGCACGCTCAGACCCTGGGCCCCAAAGGATCGGACCCACACAAGGCCGCCGTTATCGGTGACACCATCGGAGACCCACTGAAGGACACATCAGGGCCGTCGCTCAACATCCTCATCAAGCTCATGGCCGTCGAATCCCTCGTGTTTGCCCCCTTCTTCGCAAGGCACGGTGGGCTCCTCTTCAAGCTTCTCTAGAGACGATGACGACAAAACAGTTTTTTCCAGGTATAGTTTAGTCTCTTTCGCTCGCTCACTCTCAATACTTGGGTTTGCTGTTCTGATTCTCAATTCTTGATTTTGTTTTCCCATCTTTACTTGTACCCGGCCTCAGGTGGTGTGCTGTGGTCTTGGGGCCAGAGAATTTTTTTACTATCTATCAACAATGTTATTTATCATTCTTGAAAGTGTAGCTTTTTAAGAGCTTTGGTTTGATATAAATTCAAGAGTTTTTTGTTCTTTTAAGTTTTTTTGATGTAGTAAAACATTGGATGGTAATTCAATCATTCATCTATGCTTTCAATTACTTCTGCTTGGTGCTATTTTTTTTTCTTTTCCACTGCACCTTCTTCTTATAACATGGGTTTTCCCCACTAAGCAAGTAACTAAATCTACCAACCAAAATTACCAAAAAGATAAACGACCCTGCATCTTCTTGATCTCTCCCACATTTGTATGAGTGTTTCACATTTACGATGAAATTTATGAAGATTGGCCCACTTTTTGTTATTTAATAATAAATCAATGTCTAGTTTTCCTCCCCTCAACCCTCTCATGTTTTTTTAAAAATTTCTGACAATTTAGGTACTGCTATTAAATATTAATAGAATGGTAGGATCTGAAAAATGTTCAATCGGGCTATCCTTGTTGTTTCCTTTTAGGTTGCGAAACAATAGATCTTTACATGGTTGATTGATATTCTGCTTTAACAAGAGTATATACTTCTAGAAAATATCAGAATTTATCAAAAGGCATGCATATAATTCGATGTACACTAGGTAATTTTTTTTAAATTAGAATAAAAACTTATCGATTTTTTTATTTTAAAAGAGATTAATAAAAATAGCAAAAGGTATACATTTAATAAAAACTATCTTATTCAAAAACGAAATAATAAAAAGCCAAACAATAATTTAGTAACAAGATAAGGTGTAAAAAAGCATAAAATTAAAGGCATTTTTTTGAAAATAACCTAGTCGCTGCCACCTTAGCTAGGGGTGGTAAACGAGTCGAATGAGCCGAACCTTGACCTGTTTAGGCTCGTTTAGTGTCATGCTCGGTTTGGTTTGGAATCATTCATGTTCGGCTCGTGAAAAGCTCGGTTGAGGCTCGGCTCGTTTAGTGTCAGGCAAGGTTCGGCTCGGGATCAAGCTTAATTTCGTATTCACGTTCGGCTCGTGAAAAGCTATGTTGAGTTGACAAGTTTAAGGCTCGGCTCGGGTTTGTTTAGTTAAAAAAATCATTGTTTAGCATTTGAGAAATCATATTTTACAAATCATAATACCTTATACATGTAAAAATAACATAAGCTCGGATTCGACTCGGATTTTTTTTTCTTTTTTATTTTAAGTAACGAGCTCGTATAGGCTCGGGCTTGACTCATTTATAAATCGAGCTTTAAAAAGTGTTTAAGCTTGATTCATTTGTCTAAACGAACAAGCATGAATGTAAGGGTGGTAAATGAGCCGAGCTTTAACATGTTTAAGTTCGGCTCGTTTATAAATGAGTCGAGCCGAGCTCACGAGCTTAACATTCTTTTTTATTTTAGGGGTTTTAGGGATTGATAACAAAATTGTGCCTAAATGAGCCAAATTTATGAGTCTAAACAAGGATAACTTTGTATTGATTTAATGTTTTGATTTTACAAGGGAGTTGAGTCAAGCTTCAACTAAGTTTTTTGTAACACAAACGAGTCGAGTTTGAACACAAAATGAAGTTCGATCCAGGTCTCGAGCCTAACTGAGATTTAAAAATTGTTCAAGCTCGCTCATTTGTCTAATTGAACGAGCCTAAACGAGCTCAAACCGATCCGAACCCAAGCGGCTTGGTTTGTTTACCAACCCTACCTGAACGAGTTTTAACTGAGCCGAGCCCGAACTGCTCAGCTAATTTACCAACTCAGGCCTCCTTTGAGATGTGATTTACATTATTTTTTTTTTATCAAAATATAATTCAAAAATTTAAATTTTATTTTTATCTTATTAATTAAGATTTTATTTAAATCTAAAACTTAGAAGATCAAAAAAATCTTAAAAGATGAGATTAAGATCAAATGAAAATGAAAATGATATTATATCTAACAACATTGCAATGTCCCTGTCAGATTTTTTTTTTTTGACTTGCATCCAATCCGATCATGCTTATTAAATTTTTTGTATAATCTTATTTATTAAGAATAACAAATTTAAGATATGAATATATTTATCTTTATTCTAAATATATAATTTTAATTTTATTTTAATCTTATTTTAAATTTTATTTTAATCTTATTTTAAATTTATTTCAATCTCATTTCAATCAAATCTTAAAAGTAGGTGAATTTTAAAATTCAAGTATCTTAATACATAAGATTAAACTAAAATTTAAATTTTGAGGTGATTAGAAAATAATGGAGGCATAATTTATAAATCACGATTTGAGAGTATCACGAATATAAAAACTCAGTCCACTGATGTGGTAGCGTTGACTGGATCAAAATTATTTGTTGTAAATAAATTTGAGACAGAGTTAAAAGTGCAATTAAAAAAAACTGGGGTTATTTTAAAAACTTGCCCTAAATTAAAGGACTGCTTGGGGAGAAAGTATTCCTCCCATTTCAGATGCCCACATTGGGTGGCCATGTAAAACAACAAAATTTTTTTTTCATCAATAACAACTATTGAAATTGGCTACCTTAACAAAACTTTAATAAAATTGAGACAGGAATAAAAGTGCAATTAAAAAATAAACTGGGGGTTATTTTAAAAAATCGTCCTAAAATTAAAGACCCTGCTTGGGGAGCAAGTATTCCTCCCATTCCAGCTGCCACATTGGGTGGCCATGTAAAACAAACAAAAAATAATAATAATAAAAAATTTCATGATCAACAACTATTGAAATTGGCTACCTTAACAAAACTTATAATAAAATTGAGACAGGGTTAAAAGTACAATTAAAATAAAAATTGGGGTTATTTTAAAAAATCGCCCTAAAATTAAAAGCCCTGCTTGGGGGGCAAGTATTCCTCCCATGGTCCCATTCCAGATGCCGCCCATGTAAATAATAATAATAATAATAAAAAAACTTTCAACACGTTTGGATGAAGTGATTATTTGTACGTGTTTTTTTTCATAGGCAAATTTTACATTGCACGTGCAAGGAAACTTTGTATATTGTTTGCACATGTTTGTCTGTTTTCATGTTGTGTTATCATTTACATATATGTTCTTATTAGTAATTGTTTGTCTCACATATGTGAAATTGTTTCACATATATATAATAAATTTAAATTTAAATTTTATATATATAATAAATTTTCACATATATCATTTACATATATGTTCTTATTAGTAATTGTTTGTCTCACATATACAAACAATTTTGTCAAATATTATAAAATAGATAAAATAATTTTATAATAAATTTTATATATATAATAAATTTTTCATAAATATTATAAATAGATAAAATATTTTTTTTCAAATGATTATCAAATATATTATTTTCTTAAACCCAAAAAATTTATGAAAAATATATTATATATATAAAATTTAAATTTAAATTTTGCATTTATTAGTTTTTTAATTTATATATAAGTCAATGTGGTTAAAAAAAAGTTCTAATATAATAGAATATAAATAAAAAATAATCTGATTTTAACTAACAAATAATCATACAAGGTTTTTTTTTTATATTTTATAAATAACAATTTTGTTGGATAATATATATGATATTTAGTTAAGATTTCTTAATATATTTTAATATTTTCATGCCACATTAATATTTATTATCCACACTATTATATTATTGTAAGTTATATAAATTTGTAAAATATAATTATGTATTTTATTACTTAAGATAAGATTAGGAGATGAAATATCTCTTTTGGATAATATAGACTTTAATAAATTTATTCGATGGTAAAAATGTAAAATTGCTTTATATACACTTGAGAGGTGTGAAAATAAAATTTGTTACAATTAAAACACGTGGGTTGGTTGGGATTTTGTTTTCCCATATATTGGGGGCAAATGAAAACCTTAGATTTTATTTGTCACACTTTAAATATCATAACCAAACAAAATATTATGTTTGAACATGTGCAAATGAAAACCCACCCCCGCTTGCACAGTATCCAAACATGCCCTGATCATGATCAACAACTATTGAAATTGGCTACCTTAACAAAACTTTTTAAAAATTCCTCATTTCCAGAGGTCATATTTGGACCAAAAACAAACACAACCCCCCCCCCCCCCCCCCCATTCCCCCCCCAATTAAACAATCAAAAACTCAAATAACCCAAAAAGAATTAAGATCAGAACAACATAAATCTCAACAATACTCCATCAAATCCATCCATTATCTTCACCTATTCTCCATCCCCCCCATCCTTTTCAACGTCAGAGACCATATTCTTCTGCAAACAATTCTGTTCTTCATCGTCAGTCATATCACTCCCATCACTACTGACTTATCCTTCGTCGTCGTCAAAAATCTTTCTAATCATCAAATCATCTCTACTGACTGAAATGGCATCATCATCATCATCAGAGAAGTAGTGGTGGAACTCTCATACTTGGAAGAGGACCTTCCCAAATTCAACAGAATAGAAGCCATAATGATCCTCCACAGGCGAATCGCACCTGCAGTTACCGCACCAGTATTTCATCTTTGGATTTGATTCACTGAAACCAATAAATATATCATAAAACAAACTGAATCAATAACGACCCAAGTTGGTAGAAGTAATTCTTATGCACAGAGAATAAATTAAAAAAAAACAAAAGATTTCGAGACAGAACCACTTCTTTTCAAGTTGGTACCTCTCACACAGATAAAATAAAAAAAAATTGAAAAGAGAACTCTTACCCAACAAGAGATTCGACAATAAACAAATAAACAATGTGTGTCTCCTCTCTGGAGAGATTGTATATTTATGGAAGCAGTATTTTTTATTTATTTTTTATATAAGGAAATATTGTGTTGATATTTGTTAGAGATTTGGTTTGTTTATAATAGAATCTCTATTAAATCTTTATTTCTCAGTAATATTAATTGTTTTTCTTTCTTAAGTACTATAATTGTACCGCTCCATTTAATGCACTAATTTTTTTTGGTCTGGCAGCCCCTTCAGGCCTTTTTTTTTTCTTTTTTTGCACACAAATCTAAATCAGACAATCAACAATTATGTATATGTTTTTAATTGGAAAATCAATAAATAAGAGTCCTTTTCATTTTCAGTAGAAAATAAATGAAATGTTAATGTTTAGTTTCCTTTCCTAACCGAAAATTAAAGAATAGTTAACAGAAAACAGTACATTCTTTATAAGAAGTCTTTAATACTAGGAAAAATGACAAAAAAATCTACTAAGAGTTTGAAATACCCAAATCAGCCGTTTTTTAAAATTATACCTAAAAAGTCTCATTTCACCGTTTTGAAAAAACAAAAGACTAATATGCCCTTATATAATTAAATTTATAGTATTCCTCTTTATTCTACACTAAAAACCTATTTTTCCTACAAAACAACAATATCTCTATACATGATGAAAATAAATCATTTTAGAGGTTTTATTATTATATATCATACTGTGTGTTTCTTATATATATCTTACATGATATTGTTTAATATTTTTAATTGTGTATAATCATAATAGGTAATTTAAATATATATTGTGCCTCAATGTAACAAATGAAATTTTAGTATTTTAAATTTTTATTCACATTTTTTATTTTTTAGCTATTTACATATTTTTATGATATCATTAATACATATCCATTTTAAAAAAAGAAATATCAATATTTAATGGAGTTCATCATAAAAAACCTAAATTATATTAGTACATATTTAACAAAATTCACCTAATCACAAAGAATTTACAAAAAAAAAAAAAAATTGATCTACATGAAAATGTGTGAAATATATTAATAAAATTAAGAGGGTGAAATATTTTAACAAAGTTAAGAGATATGAAATGTATTAAGGATTTAATTGCATAATGGTAGATTAATCTTTTGTGTTTCCAAAATTATAAAATGAGACCTTTTTAGTCATTTTCCCTTAATACTAATTAATCATATTTGTTAATATAAATTGGTACAACTAATAATGATGGTGTCACAGGATTTGTAATTTTTCAAAATAGTTAAGAAAGGAACATATTTGCCATGGAACAAATTTACCAATATAATTATATTAGCCAATGACATACCAAAATTTGGATGACTTGACTCCTATTATATCGAGATTTAGGGATATGCATCTGTTAGCATTGATAAATGTTAACTCTATAACTGCACGCGTGAAATATGTGCCTTACTTTTAAATTTTTTTAATGCACAATTTAATGTATATAATAAATATTTTATACAACACAAACTCCTTGTTATACACGGATAAGGATCCTAGGAATATTCTGCCCCCCAAATAGAAGGGAGAAACTAGAAATATTCATAATTATAGGGAGAATTTATACTGTCAGTTTGAATGGCAATATAAACTATTATAGAGTACATAACTATCATAATATAGATAAATAATAAATATTTTTTATTTGGTTATGTTTTTAGTTATTCTGATTGAAAAGCATAATATAAAAGTTATATATATATATATATATATATATAGAGGGAAATGATACCCTGCGGACGTGCGGATCGCGTCCCAGCCGTCCGATCGCGCGGGATCGAGTAGAAGCCGTCCGATCGCGCGTTCAGATGTAATAAACCGAAAAAAGGACCACACAGTATTGAAAAGGATCACTGCATCCTCGACCATCCGATCAGATCTAATCGGATGGACCAAAACAAATGAATAAATACCCTCAAATGCCTCTCTCGACCTCTCTCTTCTCTTCTACTCAAACAACAACACAGACAAAAAAAAATAGAAAAAAAGGGGAGCACCACTTACTGCACCACCTGCTCCGCCGTCATCCGCCAGGCCACGCCCACCCCTCCCTGTGCCCGTCGACCACCGGCCACCCCTCCCCGTCCCGTCGACCACCGGCCACCCCCTCCCCGTGATCGACGACCACCGGCCACCCCCACCCGATCCGCAATGTAAGTTATTTATTATCTAGGTTTTTATCTGATTTGTTTTCAAATTTAGGGTCCTCTTTTCATATTTATTTTCAGATCTAGGTTTTCTTTCTAATTTGTTTTCAGATCTAGGTTTTTATCTGATTTGTTTTCAAATTTAGGGTTGTCTTTTCAGATTTATTTTCAGATCTAGGTTTTCTTTCTTATTTGTTTTCAGATCTAGGTTTTTTTCTGATTTGTTTTCAAATTTAGGGTTCTTTTTTCAGATTTATTTTCAGATCTAGGTTTTCTTTCTTATTTGTTTTCAGATCTAGATTTTTTTCTGATTTGTTTATTTGTTCCTGTTTATTTGTTGTTTAGTAATGCAAGTAACCACCTATAATATCTGATCCATGACTACTTTCATAACTGATATAATAACTGATGCAGGAAGACCATTTTGATTAGTCAACGTATTTTATTTTTTTCAAAAAATTTAACCATTTCGGATAATGTTATAATCAATGAATGAATAATGTTCTGTGCTTTCAATGTAAGTATTCAGTGTTTTCAATGTAGATACATCATCTGAATGTTGTTTTTTTTTTAAATGCATGAGTTCAACTCAATAGTAGTTTTTGGGTGCAGGAAACCTGCTTGTAATTCATGCAGATGTATAGAGCTGAGGAACCCTGTAATTTTTGGGTGCAGGAAACCTGCTTGTACCTAAGTCATTGAACGATGTGCTAAATGGAGTTACTTCTGTGGTATGTCATTGCTGCCCTTTAAGCTCAGGCATAATATTGTTAGTCTAAAAATTCCATTTTCTTTTCTCTGTGGTGCTTTAATATGATGGTGAAGGAAAACATATAAAGTTCACTTTATGTACCTCCTGATTATCAACTACTCCAGATTATCAACTATTTTAATTCAATATAATCCTTTGCAGATATCTTGTGTTGGGGATTTGGTTCAAATTCACATATGTACAAAATCAATGGGACTGCAAACATCAATGCAATTCTATGACCTTTCTGTTGAAAATAATCTATAATTAGTCTATTATATTTATCAACTTTCTACAAAAAAAAATCTCAATTGTGTTGAATTGGTGTGGTAAGGTTTGCCTACTGCCCATGGATAGGCTTTCCTAATAGAAATAATTCAATCACTATGGATACTATTACTTGAGATTTCATTGCCAGCATTTTGATGTAGTCAAATTTTTGAATTGTTTCTCTCCTTTATTTACTCCATAGAAACCATCAGACTTTCTTAGACACCATCAGACTTTCTTAGACAGACTTTATTAACTCCATAGTCACTTTATCAGACTTTTTGAATTGTTTCTCTCCCTTCTGTTGATAGTATTAATTCCTTGTTTCATAATATTAATTCTTATTGTATTGGAATCCAAACAGACCATGGTAACCCACACCTAGGAAGACATGCTATTATGCTCCAAACCATCACAGCACCACCACCACAAGAAGAATCCACAGCAGCAGCAAGAGAGGAAGGTGAGGCCCCAGCCAGAACAGTCCCTCAAGTGTCCAAGATGTGATTCCAACAACACAAAGTTTCTCACGTGTGTGTTTGTGTCCGTGTCTTCTCTCGTTGTGGTTGCTTTGGTCCATGTAGGTGTAAGATTGTGTGATTGGTTGGTTAATTGTGGTTGTAATAATGCAGAGTCATGCCTGTAATAATGCAGAGTCATGCCGATGAGCAATTTTTGTGCAGCAAAGCTGTATCTGGAAGTTGCAGAAACAAGTCTCTGTTTTTACTATTAGAAGTGAGGATGTATTGTTGTTAGTTTCTTGTATTTAAAACTTGTAAGATTGGAAGAAAGCTGTCATTGGTGCTTCTGTACATTTTTATTGAGCCATTGTAACCGATGCATGACAATTCATATATTAAATTGGTAGCCCATTAATCAAATAAATTGAATTAATCAAGCTGATACCAAATTGAACTGTGTTTTTGTAACATTAAATGAACCGAACATTGCCTAGACCTACATCCATATCCTAATTCACAAATTGAATTCACTCACAAACTATCCACAATTTTGAAATGCAGATTACTAACAATGGAGTGGATGAGGCATTGAGACAGTTGGGATGCATCATCTATAGTTTTTGCACTTTGCTTTGAACAAGTCTTGCTATCTGAATTTGATCTGGAAAGAATGCTGACATAAAATATTGCAGCATCTGTGCTGCTTTTTCTCTGAGGATGGCATTATGTAACATGACTTAACATAGAAGCCAATATTTCAATACCCAAAATTCATGTTATATACTTAATATAACTCTTCATCTGAGTTACATATCACATACATTCTTTGCAATACACAAATAATATGTTGTACCTCTACAAGACTGCAATCTCTAGTCTACTCATATATATACAAAGATATATCCTATAAATCAAACTCCTCAAGCCACTTGCATCTTACTCTGTCTCTCCACCTTAGGAGTTGCTGATGAACTAATCACTCCAGCCCCTTCAGTAGGAAATCATCTGCGGGCATTTCTTGCTGTCTGTCCAAACTCCGCATCAATTTGACGTAAGCAGAAAACAAAGCAACTGCATTTCTTGTTGTCCATCCAAATCTACCAAAATTAAAAGAGATGCTCAGTAGTAATGCACATGGTGAATTAGAGAGCTGTAAAAAGATAAGCCATAGCCCAGATAATGATAAGCAACAACTAAAAGTCATTGTTTTTTATATTCTTGATAGTCAGAAAGATAACAAAAATCAACCTTTGAAGACTCCATTCTAAAGCCTACCAACAAGCAGATGATAGGGAACTTGGAGTCCAGTAGATGAAGAATGCAGTGGCTTAGGCTATTTCAATGTTACTAATGTTTTCTTCTAGTTTACGCTGTGTATCTTCTACCTTCTTTACTGAGTTTTGAATTTTTTTTGAACCTGGGTTTTTTTTTTGAGACAGTGAAAAGAACTTGGAGTCCAGCACATAAAAGCTTCCATCTCAACAATAGACTTCTTAAAAGCTGCCACCT
>CM060859.1:2037926-2060426 GCA_030737845.1 Acorus calamus | reverse complement strand
AGGTGGAGCTTGAACTCCGCCGCCTCCGTATGTAGGGGAGGTCTCAGGAGGGGTGACTGATGCCGATGCGGTGATGGGGCTTGTTGGAGGGGTCTAGGGCTTTGTCGAGCTGGTGGAGGAGATGGATTGAGGAGCTAGGGTTAGGGTTTTTAGGCTTCTTACGTGATTCGAGGAGCTCCTCCTTGTCCTCGGCCTTCACTTCGATCTTGCTTGGTTTCCTCCTCAACATCTGTCTAGGGTTTCGTTTTGATCGATTTTTTTTAGATGATCTGTTTCTTTGTCATGCTTTTGTGAGAACGGAAGGAAGAGATCAGCCCGATGAGCCCAGCCCGGTAAGAAACTTCGGGCCAGAAATGTACGCTCTGTCCTATGGACCAGCCCGGTTTATCACCCCGGGCTGGGCTAATAATCTATATACACTTTTATTGGGTTAATTAATTAATTTGACAAAGGAATAAATGATAAAATATAAGATAATTGTGGGGATATTAATATTAATATTAAAAAAAAGGAGTAACTTATTTCGTTTAATATTAAAAAATAAACGGAATAATGTGGGGACTATTGTCCCAATTTTGAATAAAAATAGAGATTTTTTATTTTATCTAAAGACTAAAATAACATTTATTTTTATTTTTTATTTTAATTTTAAAAAATTTGAATATGGATGAAATTGATAGACTATTTATTCCTTAAAATTAATACATTTTCAAAACTTTAACTCCTTACTAAAATATAACAAAATTTGGACAATTTGGATATGTCAGTCATTAATAGTTTAAATGAGGGTATGTTAGTCATTTGCATCTAAATCAAAACATAGATATGCCCTTCACGTGGCAACTTAATTGGTGAAGTTTTTTTTTTTTTTTTTTTTTTTCCATTTTTGATCTGAAGGTATTTCTCCCAATGCCGCCTCTGAAATTTTTTTTTTTTTTGCTTTCTTTAATGCTGAGTGATAATATTGTGATGAGTGTGTCCATCAAGCCTACACACACCATGCAATAAAAGACGGCGGATTTTTTTTATCACATGACTTGTATTATTTTAAATGAGATATTTAAATGATTTTTGTCCATATTGAAATTTGTATCAAATATTAATATATAAGCAACTTGATTTTTTCTTTATACCTGTATGTCCATTTGGCATGTGAACCTTTTATGAGTTTGCTCCTAGGACTAGTACAAGTATAAAACGACATGAACATGGTGATTTTTTTTTATCGTCACTTTTGTTTCCCGTTATATATTTTATGTAGACTTCTACTTTGTATTCTCCGTATTGAATGGTCCTTTTCGCACAGGTCGATATATAGTCGTGATTACGTGCGGTTTACGGTCGGTGCGGTGCGCGATCACGGGCCATCGATCACGGGTCCATCGCATCGGACGGTCGGGTGCGATTCACGTCGACCGTTGGATGCGATGGACCCGCGATCGGACAGCCCACGTTACAAACCGCACCGACCGCAAACCGCACCTAATCGGTTCATTATATATATATATATATATATATATATATATATATATATATATATATATATATATATATATATATATATATATATGGGAAGTGATTCAGTGCGGGAATGCGGGAATGCGGGAAGCGATCACGGGTCATCGATCACGGGTCCATCGCATCGGACGGTCGGGTGCAATTCACATCGACCGTTGGATGCGATGGACCCGCGATCGAACCACCGACGTCGTTTCCCGCATTCCCGCACTGAATCACTCGACTATATATATATATATATAGATTTCCGATAATATGCGGTCGGTGCGGTCGTGCGGATTCGACGTGCGTCGTCCGATCGCGGGTCCATCGCATCCAACGGTCGACGTGAATCGCACCCGACCGTCCGATGCGATGGACCCGTGATCGACGGCCCGTGAATCGCGACCGCACGACCGCTCGACCGTATAATATCACGACTCTATATATATATATATATATATATATATATATATAATGGGAGCCGATTAGGTGCGGTTTACGGTCGGTGCGGTGCGCGATCACGGGCCGTCGATCACGGGTCCATCGCATCGGACGGTCGGGTGCGATTCACGTCGACCGTTGGATGCGATGGACCCGCGATCGAACGGCCCACGTCGTAAACCGCACCGACCGCACACCGCACGTAATCGCGACTATATATATATATATATATATATACACATACACGCTCGCGATTAGGTGCGGCGAACGGCGGGTGCGGCCGCGAAGTGGGCCGTTCGATCACGGGTCCATCGTATCCGACGGTCGATGTGAATCACACCTGACCGTCCGATGCGATGGACCCATGATCGCTGTCGCACCCACCGTTCGCCGCACCTAATCGATTATTATAACAGTGCTGCTACATGGGCCCCAAAAATGAAACCCCATTTGTAAGCCCCAATAGGTGGCACACTCCTATTGGTTCCCTGTTTGACTTTTTCTAACCACCAAAATGACAATGACAAAACTACCCTTTTTATAATTTTAAAAATTGGTTACAACTAACTAATATCCCCATTAAATCTCATAATTGAATCCCATAAAAAGTGACATAATTAAATCATCTCCCCTGCTTCACATATTTTTAAAAAATTTGAATTAAAAAAAACATCAACCACTGTTATCAATTAAGATACAATAATGTATTTAAAAATCCAAATGAACAAATATGGTCTGCATGCTACTGAGAACTGCACAGCAAATTCATAAAAGGTCTACAAAATGTCAACAATAAGCAAATAAATATTAATAAGCTATAAATTAATCAAATCCATAAAAATAAAAATAACAACCTTCAAAAAATGGGTTTGAATTCAAATTCAGATACATGTGTATCTGAAATTTGAATTAACAAATACCGTGAAAAAATGGGCTGTAATTCAAATATAGATACAGGTGTAACTGGAATTTGAATTAACAAATACACATTTCATACAACTAAATGTGCATTGTATTTGAAATCTTGAATCTGAATGAGTCGAATAATACTGATACAAAACTAAAAAATATGATAAATTACACATTATGCATAATTATACACAAACACACAATCATAAACGATTGTACAAATCCTACATGGTACACAACAATGCATGTAAATCAAGATACATGCCATGTATCTTAATTTACAATGAAATTCAGATTCAATAAATGTATATGATGATTCAAATGAATGACGAAAAATCAAAATAATATATTCAGATCGAAAAATAACAATCTTGAATAAATCGCCATTGTTTGCACCACAATCTGGTCACAAAAAAAATTAAATGAATCAAAATTCTTCTCTTCTCCACCAATTGAATTGAAATAAAAATAAAATTCGATGTTTGTTTTCAAATCCATCGATCCATCTTAATTTAAAAATTAAAATATCGTAAAATCTAGTAATTTTTGGGATTCGAAAACAAAAAAGAAATCATAGATCACAAATCCGCCTGGATCCAAAATAGAAAAATTGAAATACCTCTCAAGAAATAGAATCGGATCGTTGTTTATGTTTATGGTTATTAAAAAAAATCAATGAGAAGTATAAAACGAGAAAAATTGAAATACCTCTCAAGAAATGGAATCGAATCGTTGTTTATGTTTATGGTTATTAAAAAAAATCAATGAGAAGTATAAAACGGGCTGCCGATGTGTAATAAACAGTTGACTTCGATTGTTTGTTTATTCTTCCATTGAATTTGATTTTTTTTTTAAGAAAAAGAAAGAGAGAAGGAATAAGGAATCCCAACAAATCATAACCGCCTAAGCATTTATGGATCAGTTATCCAAAATTCCTAAAAAAACTCAGTAAATGATAAAAAGGGAATTATACGTGTCCCACCTCATGGGGCTTATAATGGGGTCTACAAATTGAGGCCCAAAAATCATTATTGATATAATATCGTAATGAAATATTGATGGTAAAGAAATTTCAAAGCCATCATATTAAATAAAAGGAAAAATTTCATATAACCCCCCTAAATCGTCCAAAATCCACATAATTCTGACTTTTACTGAAGTTCATATAACCCTCTGAAAACATTTATGTATATTCAAATAACCCCCAAGTTAAATTTTTGTTCACAGATGAGAAATATTATATGAAAATTTCGTTTAATTAAATCGAACTGAAAACACAGTATGTCAAAAAACTCTACAATGTGTTAAAATTGCGAAAATCCTCTATAAATGATTATTTTATTCATTTGAATATATTATAAAACCCTATCTCGAGCAGTAAAATCGCTCTTTACAGAAGATTTTTCACATTTTTAACACATTGTAGGGGGTTCTAAGTATACCATGTTTAAAACCAAAGTTAACTAAACAAAATATTTTTCATCTGTCAAAGTCAACAGAATTTCTCCTAGATCATTTGGATTTACACATGTATTTTCAAGTGGTTCTGTGGATTTAAAAAAAAGTACGGTGCTTTTATGAATTTCAAGCAGTTTACACTTTACAGGGTGATATAGATTTTTCCCTGAATAAAACTATTCAAAGAGAAAGATTGCAGTGTCAAACAACTTATACTATATTCACTTTCATGTCACATGGGTATACTCAGAACCCATGTGACATTGGAACAATCAACAATAAGATTGACAAGATGCCGCCAGCTAAAATACATAGAAAATCCTCACATGCTCATACTCTAATCACGAGAGCGAGCTATTAATTAATTGGTGGGGGTTAACTATGGCTCTCTCTATATATCATATACAAATTTTTCTCCTTGCAGCGTGGCATTGGATTTGTGTGAGTTTTTCTCTCTCTTCCTCTCTCCCCCTCCGTCTCTCTTGATTGTTTATGGCAACTCAAGAGCAGTATAACCCAGATGAAACATTCATCAGCTCCCTGAAGAACAAGCTGAGTACGTCTTTCGTCCCTCGCTGGCGTGAAGAGCCATGCTCTATCTTCCGGGTGCCCCCAATCCTACGCATGCAGAATCCAGAGGTCTATGAGCCTAGGATCTTCCCCATCGGCCCGTACCATCGGACCGGGATAAATCCAATGCCAATGGAGAAGCGCAAGCACTGTATGGCGCGCCGTCTCTTCTCCAAACACCCAGACACTATGATGGACAGATGTGTCAAGGAGGTGATGGCCTTGGAGAAGCGAGCGAGGAGCTGCTATGCGGATGAGATCGATTTAGAGAGCAACGAATTCGTGGAGATGATGATCTTAGATGGATGCTTCATCATCGGGGTGCTCATGCTTGAGAGGTCGAATGTCATTAGAATGAAGAGAAGGATTAGGGGAGAGGAGACCTCGGCGGAGGGGGAGGAGCGCAACTGGAGTGGCAATTGGGTTTGGTGGGAGCAAGAGGACGAGGAGCCGGAGAAAGGTGCGACGCACAATTTGTGGCCTTTGTTAAGTCATCTTCATGCAGACCTACTCAAGGTAGAGAATCAAATCCCATTTTTCATTGTTGAGACCCTCTACAACTTGCTTGTGACACAAGATGATGATGGTGAGGATGTCTCCATCTTTGATCTTGCCATCAGTTTCATCAACAACAATCATTCTCACCTACTCCGCAGATATGTCAATATACTTAATCCCCAAATCCATCACCTGCTCCACCTGTTCTATGTTATGTTATTACCGGGACCAAAAATATCCCCAACTGGTCATAGCTTACTAGTGAAACTCAAGAAGAAGATCCGACAACTCCTCCGGATGCCATGCTGCACCCTACCATCCTTTCTGAAAAACAGCGAGGCGGCGGAGTGGCGAAGAAGGCAACACGATTCAGGTTGGCTGAAGAGCGTGACGGAGCTGCAAGAGGTAGGGATCAAATTTGTGGTGGTAAAGAATGATCGATGTAGCTTCATGGACGTGACGTTCAAAAATGGTGTGATGGAGATCCCAACACTCTGCATCTTTGAAAGCACCATGCCCCTCTTCAGGAACCTTATCGCATTCGAACAATGTTATCCTTTCACAAGGAACCACGTGACATTCTACGCGGTGTTGATGCAGTTCTTATTAGACACACCAAAGGATGTGAAGGTACTCCAGGGAGAGAGGATCCTGCGTTCCCGCCTGAACGACGAGGAGGTGGCGTGCCTGTTCAACCGGTTGTGTCGAGACATCATCTACTCCAACAGCAATAGCTACCTCACTGACGTGTTCCACGACGTGAACGGTTACTGTGATTCAAGGTGGCATAGGTGGAGGGCCGTGCTGGCTCGAGACTACTTCAGCAACCCGTGGACCGTCATATCCCTGGTAGCTGCCGTTGTCCTCTTGATTCTCACCTTTTTGCAGACATACTACAGTATGTACGGCTACTACCACCCTCATTAAGTCTCTGCTTTTTTTTAAGTAAACGCTAGGCCGATGCAAGGAGAAAGTTCAAAATGAAAAACATACGGGAAAACACAAACCAAAGAAGAAAAATGGTCCGTCTCAGAATTTGATGCCTTGGGTTTGTGTTTTAGGAGTTGTGATGAATCAAATCATATTATATGAGTGGTGTTTTGTCTTTATTTTGTATGTGATAAAGTTGATGAGGTTTGATGTATCTCTATGCATATGCATTTGTGACTGAAAAAATACTCCAGTAGCAACATAATAAATGTGCTGGTAGACCTGAAACAGTTGTATTTTTATTTTTTATTCTCAGAATAAAATGGGAATTTATTTATTTATCTCAAGCCTCATAAAAAATGTATACAATGCTTCAGCAAAAATGCCACAAAGCTGATGAATCAAGCAGTTATAACCATCACAAAAATACACATCAGAAGGTGAAAAAATCTGACAAGAACATGTGCATTGATTCAAAATTTATTCACAATGCAAGAACCAAAACAAGTACTCTCTATATCTGAATTTGCTTCACCAACATAAACTAGCACTGCAAACTCATTATCAACCACATAAATAAAGAGAGTACAGAAGAGAAACTCACTCAGTAGAACCACCGCCTGTAACCGCTCACGCATTCTCACAAACACCTCCTGCGTCTCCTTCGCGAGCTTCTCCTGAGCAATGCAGTTCAGAAGGTAACTGGAGGTCTCAATCCCCGCATCAAGATCGTATCTTTTGATCAGCTCAAACACCCCAATCGCCTTCTTCACCTCCCTCGCCGCCGCGAACGCCTTGATCGCAATCTTAAACGTCCCAATTTCAAGGACCCGTTCCCGACCCATCTCGTTGAGCGTCTCCACCACGGTCTCGAACTGCCTCGCCTTCCCCCGGCCCCAACACGTTCATCATCGAATTGTGGGCCTCCGCCTGAGGACCTCGACAACGAGCGGGCTCGAGGGGTCGATGTTCGACCGATCGAGGACGGCTTCCATGTTGCGGTCGGGGCTGAAGAGGACTTCGTTGACCTTGCAGACCCTCTCGGCCTCTGCCGGATCGAAACGAACGGCTGTGGTGCTTCGATGGAGAAGGGTCTGTGATTCAAAGGTGGCAGCTTTTCTTGGAGAAGAGACGGGAGAGGGGGGTGGAAGGCGGAACTTGAAGTAGAGGATGATCAAGCCGATGAAGAGGGAGTGTGAGATTCCTATTTGATGCACTATCCTAATACAGGGAGTTCTATTACACTGTAATATATAGAGTAAATTTTTTTTTCATTGAAAAAATATTAATGTATATTAATATATTCATTTAATGTAATAATACATACTTCAATAATGCTAGAATGTATGATTTTTTTTTTGAAAAAAAAAGAAGATTGTGAATGAGGCTGCACTTAGGGTTAGAATTCCTAAATATTTACAAAGAGAAATTAATTTTTCTATTTGGGTTTAATATTTCATATGCATGTGATTTTAAAACAAATTAACTGCAGACGATTCACAAAATACTCATGTTAAGTGACTTAATTAGTTGACATATGATAATTACATTTCTAAACATGCCATGCCCCTGTTTGATTTCAACTTCATAGCTAATATGGTTAACAACTAGTATTTTCATAAAAAGGTAGGGGATATTCCCCCATCCTTTGGTTCAAACTTCAAACCCACTGTCTGAAAAAAAATTTGGGGTGGTGAGTTTGGAAAGGTGAGGAGGGGATGAAAGAGACAAAAGAAGAGGGAAACAGAAGAAGAGAGGCCGGACGGTAGAGATGAACTCTGATTCAATCTAGTAATACAAGTAAAATGTCAATCAATAACACATTGTTGGGTGATACATATATTTGAACACCTTGTGATTTATTTGCAAATAATTGAATCACAGAACAAATCTTGGATAGTCAGACAAATATGTAACTATCATGACATTTTAAATCACCATGATAATTGTTTTCTGACAAATTTCAAACGAACTGTGGTTACCTTTCCTTTTGAATTATTGAACCAGAATTTCTCAGAAAGAATTACATCTCCAAAAACCCACCCTCCAATCAAGATCAGCTAGAAATATAAGGGTTGTCTTTATATAATTAAAATTCAGACAGCCTACAAGCCGGGGCATAGATATGTGGAATGTGAGCAAACACAATTGAATGAGGAGCAACTGTTATAGGTTCTGAAGAGTTGTATGTCATAGGTTCCAAAGTGGGTATCTCCCCATTTGAATCCACAACCAATGCATTCCCATTCAACAACATAGTCTTTTTATTTTCATCTCACCGACTCTAAAAAAATAACTACATATTGCAGGTCCCCGTTCTTTCTTCTCTTTCAACTTTAAAAAATGGCGTCAGGTGGTACTCCTCCCTCAACCTTTGGACCGTCTTTTGAACCCGAGGCATCCGATTGAACCTCGGCCTCCTTGGTCGGTGATGGTGACTGCGTTTCAAAGACAAAAGAAGAGGGAAACAGAAGAAGAGAGGCCGGACGGTTCTTGAGCGTAGAATCGGTGGAGACGGAGACTTTCACGGTGGTGTTCCCATCGAGGTTGAGCAGAAGCAGTGTTATCCCTAGCTGTTATGAATGTTTCAGCAAAGTTTAAGAAAGAATTGAATGAAAGAGACATCACTTGGAGTCACTAATGTCTTCAATACTTACAGATTGTTTCGCGCAATGCGCATAGGTCCTCAGATTCTCTGTTTCAGAGAAGTTCGTCGACAAAACATTCCTTCCCATCAGTCTGTGCCACAAAAGCGCACTGCACAACAGAAGGAAATCAATCAAATGTATGATCAATGCTGTTGGGAGGTCTAAATCAGACTTCAAATTCAAAATCTACATGCGAATTGAATCATGAGGCCAGTTATACTATGATGATCGGTTGAAATCAGACTCCCAATTCTTCAATCAATCATAGATTAACCTGTAGTAATCAGGATTTGGTTCGAAGTTGGTTGTGCTGAGAAGGCCATAGTTTCCACCAATAAAACTTTGCCTGCAATACGTCTTCGTATCATATGTTGAGGCCATCCCAAGTTGGTCCAAGTACCTGATCACGCATAGAGTCTTATGAGCTACATATGAAAGAATTCTTGATTTCTTAGACTGATTGTAAACTGAGTTTGGGCAACTTTTGGAGAATCCAAACTCGTTTATAAAAAAGTGAAAAATAGCTTCAGGAATATGATAAAAGTATGCTTCGTGGAAAGTTATTTTCAAAAGTTGTTTAAAGTGAAAATGCATTTTTCAAACTTGTTTCCAGACGCTATCTTAAATGAGAATCAACTATTACCAGAAACTGAATACAAAGGCATTGGTGACAAGGTTGTGTCCACTGTTATACGCACCGCCCGCCTCACCAACCCACGCAGTTGTTTTAGTACCAGCGCTCTGTAGAAGACTCTGAAGATTCCTAAACGTTGCCGCCTCCCCATCAAGAGACGATGGACTGAGAATCTTACCGATCAGGTCCCCACTGCTGCTGCTGCCTGAATGAACAATCGCTGTATAGATCACAACAGAAACACCAAAAAAAGGACTAATTCTAACATATGTTCATGAACCATACCTGGACCAAGATTATATATGTGATGGGTGATGACATCTAAAGAACCGGATTTCGTTTTATCGACTAGGCGCCTGAACCAACCATCATCGAAAAACCCCCCCGGAGCGAGCACCAAAGGTTTCGTCTGAAAACCTGCATAGATTTCATCGATGATGTATCTCAGCGCAATCACATCTGCCGCATACTGGTCTGCTCCAACCTTAGCACCAACTCCACTCCCACTTAATTCATTTCCTAGACAAATTTTTAACAACACATCATGTCTGTAACTCTTGAGCAATAGTACTAGTTGGCCATCAATAAATAGTGATGAGAAACCTCACCAAGCTCCCAACCATGGACAGTATATCCCTTGTTAACAGTGTAACGAATCAAGGCGGCGGCATTGGAGGAATTCCAAGGCCCAACCCATGTCGTGTCCGGTGTTGGAACTCTTCCATTCAATGCGTTAAGCCCAAAGATCACAACGGCCCTGAAGAACAAAACTACTCAAACCTTGAAATCACTAATGCTGCATCCCATCAGTTCTCATTAGTCACCAATGAAGGACTCACATATGCCACCTCATATACGTGTCAGTCTCTCACTAATGGCTGACAAACACTGATGAGATCCAGTACTCTATATACCAAGATATCGACGATTTAGTTTGCACACTCACCCTGTTCTTCCAAAGAAGTCGCTTAGCTGATCCCATCTCGACATGGGCAAGCAACCCTGGGTGAAGCTGAACATTTCGGAGGTGTTATGGATAAACGACGAAACGCACGGCTGCTCATCCTCGTATATGACCTTGTCCTGGAGGGAGCCCCCCAATCGAAGCTTGAGAGGCGAGAACGCTATGGAAATCATCATAACAGTGTCATGGTTTTTAATTTCTTCTTCTTCTTCAACAACTACACATTGAAACAAACACTTTGGGTGATAAAGATTATACCTTTGATGGCATTGAATAGGATGGTGTTGCTAAGATCCTACAAAAAAAAAAAAATTTGGGCTGAATTAGTATTCCAATTTCAATGTGCCCAACATTGAACAAAACATACACCTAATATGTACCAGATTGAGAAGCGAAGATCTGCCCCAGCTGCACGTGCCATAGTCGCACTTCTCCGGTGGCCACCAGTCCAATGTGGCGCAGATGAAATCCTCGTCGGTCCGTCCGATGGCTGAGGCGGCGCCGATCAAGACCGTCCCTTCAATGGACCCTGTGTTGTTCTGGCTGGTGACTCTGTTGAAGAGGAATGCAGAGAAGCAAAGGACCAGGAGGGGCTGGACAAGAAGACCCATGTGTTAGAGAGAGAGAGAGAGAAGATGGGTTGCATTTGGTTAGAGAGAGAAAGGTTGTGGAGAGAGAAACAAGAAGAGAGAGGGGGGCTCATGGGTTTGGAAGGGGAGGTTTTATGAGGGCTGTTTTGTGTTTTTAATGAAAAAAAATGGTATTTGAAAACAAACCTGGTTTTGGAGAACCAATGTTTTTTTTGAGGTTCTTGTTTCTTGAAATGGGTGTGAAAATAGAATAAGATTTTAGCTTTATTTGAGTACAACCTGACAGGCTTTATGTAGAAGTGATTCCAATTCGATTAGGGGGGGTGGGGTGTGACAGAGTGCAAGAGAAAGGAAGCTGGGGCATCAATATCAAGGTAGATACTATGTCACATCTAGTGCCTTATCCAACTATAATCTCAGCCGTCCATGTATCACTTATTTTACATGGTACGTTTATTAGGATAACCATGTTGTCTGTGATTTGTTTGCATTGCCTGCCTTGCTCGCAAGGTTTCATAGGAAATAGTAAAGGATAATATTACATTCAATTATTTTTTAACTTTAAACTCAATTAATAATTATTTTAAATTTTTAAAAATTAGTATATTTCATTTATAGGTTTTTATAAAAAGTTAGGGTCGATTCTGAAAATTGATTTTTTTAGACGGGCCATCATAGGTGAAGTTTTGAAGTGGGGCTCCATACATATTCAAAAAAAAAAAATTATTTGAATTTTATACATTATTTTATTTTAAACTTCAAATGTTATCAAATGAATATAAAACATTCAATCATTATGGGTTTAGAAGATAATTTTGGAAAGAGAGAAATTTAGGGGATTTGGGAATATGAAACGGTTTATTAGTGTATGTATGTTGAGAGAGATTTAATAAAATTCATATGGGATTTTTCAAGATTTTGAGAATGAGCACTAATAGGATATGATATGGGCATATCTAAGGTTTAATTGCTTTTCTAATATGGTGGACCTTTCAAGATTATAGGGGTTTGTGGCTCTTACTGGGTAGGGGCCCTAGACAGTTTGCCTTGGTGGCCTCTGTTCAAGGCCGGTCTTGTAAAAAGTGAAACATGTATTTTAATAAATTGTACAGATGCATTTATAGAAAATGTGAAAAAATTTATCAAAGCTCGTTAAGGTGAGTATATGTTGTGATAATTTTCTGTTGATGCATATGAGACTGGAATTGAGGTTGGAATAAAAACTGTGTAACAGCTCTCAATAGTAAAACCACTAAGAAAAATACCATTGATTTTGCTAACAAAGTCTATGTATTTATATTATATATAAAAAAATTTCATAAGTGAGTGCACAAATTTATTTAAAACATGTCACATCTATAATATCACGTATACATTTTTCATATTTATTTGCAAACACAAACAATTTATACTCATATATAATTATCATTTAAAAAATTACAAGTTTTTATCATTCTCTTATCATCAATTATCATCACATTATTCAAAATGAACTAAATAACAAAAAGATCATTTTTACCTTTTTTCGATGGAAATAACAAACAACCAAACAAAAATTTACTTATTATTATAAATTGTTATTTATCACAGTATAATTATTATTGACGAATAACGGTCACACCCCAACAGAGATTAAGCAATCCTATTAGAATAGTTTTGGTTTTTTACATGTGAAAATTTAACTATGAAGAAATAAAAACAAAAAAGGAATACTAACCTATCAAAATAAAAATTAAAAAACCAATTTTGACTAGACATGAGTTGTAGCTTGTGCTTAAAGAAAAGAGGTTGGTTATAGGCTTGACTCCATAATGCCATCTTTATACAAACAATGAACCATATATGACTTGTAAAATTGCTGTTCTCCTTTACCCGTAACCATCCATATGTTTTTAATCTTTCTATAATTCACCTCAGTTATTCTAAGAGGAATATATTCCTTTCCTACCTCTCTGTTCTCCAATATGCAGAATGCAAAAAATAGTATTAAAAATATTCAAAAGGTTTCTTCCATGGCTCCACAATCTAATTAAAATTTCAATCATCACTCTCTTGTTCCATTCTTTCCTATAACTTCCTTTCACTGAAAGAAATGCATTTGGTCTAATTCACCAAAACCATAAAGTAAGGCAGAATCATCAATCACAATAATAAAAAAAAAGCAACCACTACACATGTGTGCCTGTTTTAAGACAAACTGAGGGTCCCCTGAAGTTGATGTACTTGTCCTATGGACCTCAACATGAGAGAATTATACTCAGTCACATCTCTAATTTTGGTTGATTATTTCATCTTGTCCTGTATCATCGGCCACTTATCGCTCACGATTCATCACATCTAGTTTATCCATGCTAATTATCAAATATAATTTGTCATTTTCATGGTCAATAGGGAGATTTAAATTATCTATAACACAATTAAGTTTTAATTATGCAAGTTTCAGTACTTTATCTTATGCTGGTTTGTGTTTCTGGCAGACATGAATGATTAGCTGACATGAGTTTCTTGCATCTGATTCTGCTGTAGTGTATTACAACTCACAAGTCTAACTGTTACACTTCAATTTTAAAAGAACAAAGTTGTTAATCTGGGCAAATATGAACATGGAATGTTTACTTATTTGGCGAATGTAAGATAAGAAAAAAAAATTCTTGTAGCCCATATCTGTAAAAGATGCCGAGTTTCTAACTCTGATTTTCTTCTAAGTTTTTTTTTAACATTTTTTATATACAAATATATCATGCAGGCTTAACCATATTGTGTAATTAATCCTGTGTGATTGATTATTGATTAGTTTATGAGCCTCTAATTTAGATAGTGGTGCCATCAAAATTTGTATCTATAGGGCCCTCCATGCGCATTCATCAAAGGTAACTAAACACACATCTTCCCTCCATCTTTAACTTTTATTTTCAATTGTTTTGTTTTTAGATTTTAGAAATTAAAGGCACGTAACGAGCGATCCAAGTCATCCAACAGTTGCTAAAAAAAATGATAAATCACTAAAATATTAGAGAGATATAGGTCAATATAAGCCTAGAAGAAAGACATGACCAACATGGGCTCAAAAGAAACTATGGATCAAATACCATGAAAACTAGTCTGCTGCTGAAACTACTTTTACACCTCATGTGTCCCTTTAACCACTACACTTAGTAACTTCAATTGCTTATTTTTTGTTCTAACAAAATTCATCACAAACGCAACCTGTAATTGATGGAGAATCTACTCGACATGAAAAAAAGGACCTATGAAAAAATAGAACAATTTTTTTGAGGTCACATTTTTTTTTTTTACCTCTTTCATTTATTAATAATAGTTATTACCTTCTAATTTAATGCATCTTTTTATTTTCAAGATTCATGGGTTCTACACCTTGATTTTTGGATATCGTTGTTGACTGCATTAACTTCAATAAAATGCATGTAACAGTCTCTGCATGACAACATTTATTATCAGTAAAAAAAATTATTGACCTACATCTCTACCTAAAAAACATATCCTTTATCATCGTTTGCTGAGTGTCACCATGTGATCCTTCCTTTACATTATTCAAAAACTGTCACAATGTGTCTTTTAATTCTAACCATCACTTGCAAATGCTGGCTGGGACAAATAAGAATAGCATGTTCTGGAATCGTTGCTTCTCAAACAATCAGTGGACTGCATTTGTCTCATTTCATGTCCTTGCCATAGATCGATGTTAAGTTTTATGGGGTGACTCATATGTTGTAGAATAAGTACTTCCAATAGAATTTTAAACCATGGAAGTGTTAAACTGTTATTAGATTTTATGAAAATAATGTGTCTAAATTAAATGTAACTTCTTTTTTTTGGAGTTTTTTTTTCTTGAGTAGGAGGGTTGCAAATCTCTTGTACCCTCCCTCTTTTCGTACTTCGCTTTCAGACCTATTGTAACTGTTTCTTCGATCAATTATACATGGTCTACCTTTGCCTTAAAAAATGTAATAATTTTGAAAAATTAATGGATGATAATAGAAATGATATGAAGAGTAATAAAATTAAGTGTCAAAGATTGGAATCATCTAGTCCAAAGACATAATGGAAATGTTTTCTTTAAAATGAATATGTATGTTGTAAACATGGAGATTTTATGAAATGATTTATTCTTGAGATACATATTTTATGATACTCATTATGTATCATTCACTCTTGTCAAATATTTTGGCTTTGATCGCAACTAGATTTTGGAAGCATTTCATCCTAGAAGGATTCTATTATATTTATGAGTTGGGGTCAACACAACAAATTCATGTGTGTTGTATACTTGCAAGTTGCAATAATGGAGATATTCTTGTTCTCTTTATAAAATAAACCATATTCCACTTAATCAATGCAGTTGCTGGCCTAATTTCAGATGACACATGAAAGTAAGGGCTTGACATATTTGGTCAAAGTCATGCAAACCACTATAATCAATCAAGTTGTGAAGGAAGCAATGAGTGCAGTTGTTGCACTGTGAATTTGATTAAACAAATACACATTTCTTCTTCATTGCTAAAGATACATATCATTCAATTGATTTTGAGGAAGGCTTGACGTGGGTCACATTCTATTAGGTATTTGATGGTTTGACCATGGCTTTATCAAGTTCTTTTTTTCTTTTTTTTCTGAGGTGGTATCTGGGGCAGTCCTTGGAAAGTGAAGGTTTTTTTTATTTTTATGCATTGGATTTCTGAATTGGGTCCTATGGCAAGCAAACACTCTTGTCTTGATCCAATGGTTGACTAGGACTGAATCCTCTAAAATTAGGATGATGTTTTATATGCAGTATTGTATGCAGTTTTATTTTTTCAAACGTACGTGTGTATACTTCGTCAGACAAAAGAACCACATAAATATAAATTGAGGAGTGATAATCCAATCACAAATTCAATTTTGTTGGATATTACACAAATTATGTATATTGATGTGCATGTATATCACAAACTATATATTTACATGCACATGCCCACACATTATAAAATTACATAACTAATACATATATACTGTTCAATTTATTTATGCATGTGTATGTATATTGCATATGCATTTAGTTATATCCTTTTTCTATAGAATGTTTTTAGATGCAACCATAAAAAAAACATAAGTAAATCCAAACACATAATACACAATGTAAAATTGTGCATATACTCTATTTTTAAAAAGAAATTATGGACATTTTCATTTCAATTCAAAATTAAAATAGTACATGTCAATAAATGGAAAGAGCGTCCCTGTGAAGAAAACTGTGCATATACTTAACGGGTCGGGTTAGACCCGGATACCCGACCCGGACCCGATACACATAATATATGTGCTAGATAACCCGGCGGACCCGAACAAACAAATTATCCGGGTCCACCCCGCCCCGACCCGTACCCGAGACCCGATTGTTTTATTAATATATGCATATTTATAAATAAGTATTAAGAGTACATATTTTATTTCTTACTTAACTTATGTTTGAATCCATAAGTTCATAAATCACAATCATAATCATAAATTTGTTTCGTTGTGTTGATATACAACTTCAAGAACTATAATTGTTTAATATGTAAGAAATTAGTAATGTATTTTCATCGGTTTGTTTTGGACAATTAACTTATTAGCTTTTGAATTTGTATAGTACATGTCAATAAGTTTGAAAGAGAGTCTGCAGTGATTTATGTGCATATATTTAGTTATTTTATATAATATATGTCTAGTTTAGGTAAATTATTTACTTATTGCATATTTATAAATAAGTTTTTCAGAAAGTTAGTGGGCATATATTTTGGAAGTAAATCCATTTATTTCTTTTGAATGTAAAATTATGTTCATATATCATAGTCTTATTAAGTATAAATAAGTATTAATCAAAACTTTCAATATACAATGTAAAGCAAACAAATGTGCATAGCTATTCTATATTTTTTTTAAGAAATTGTGGACATTTTCAACTCAATCCGGGTCGGGTCAAAATCCAAATAGACCCGACGGGTGGGTCAATTTCCCCGACCTGTAGAAAGGGCACCACGGGTCGGGTCCGGGTCGATGGACCCGACCCGAACCCGACCCGTTGAAAGGCTGTGCGTATGTATTTAATTTTATATAATATATGTGCTAGATAAATTATTTACTTATTGCATATTTATAAAATGGTGCATGTAACATTTTAATGCATATGTACATCAGTATATAGTTTATGAATGACGTTGTACAAAACTTTTGTAGCCAAGTGTACACTCTTAATGAGAATGCATATGCTTGGGAGACATTGGGTCCAAATTACAAATTGAATGAATTTCAATACACTAATATACCGTTTGGATGTGAGATTCAAACATTTGAATATAATAATTTCATGGTTGAAATTTCATTTCTTAAAAATGTTATTTTCATGTATTTTGAAACACACGTTTTTTTAAAAGAAAATGAAGAAAACATGTTTGAAAAGAAAACTTGTTTTTTAATGATGACCAAATATGTTTGGTTTTTCAATTTTTTCCATGTGAAAATTCAGTCAAATGCGGATTCAACGGGGATGTAAAGTTATCCATGCATTCATTCGTGTAATTTTAACTCAATACATGAAAATTTTAAAATAGGAAGACTTCTGGGAAGAGTTCAAACACATAATTGCAAGAGGAAAAAGAAGGGCAGGTCAATGTAAGGGTATGCAAATAAATTCAAAGTTTTTTTATTGGCATTGTAAACTTACACTCAGTGTTTTTCTCAATCCAAAACACAATCCTCTATATCACCTTAGAAATCTAGTAAGATATACCTCATTAGATTTGTATATACCACATTAAATGTTTTCTTACACTTATTAAAAATGGGTTCATTCAATTCGAAATGGAACGATATGTACTTTTTATCAAAGCATATACCTCATTAGCTGATGTTTACTATTTAAAAAATGAAAACGTGTTAGATCTGAGTTTTGATCGGTGAATGTGACTGAATATAACATTTTTTTTTCTTGGGAACAAATAAATGCATTTGAATAGGCCCATAGTTTATTCTTTTTTTTTTACAGGAATACAAATTTATTATTTTCAAATGAAAATAAAAAGAGTATATACTCTATTAAAAACAATATAAAAAAATATGCATTCAACTTCAGTTCAGAATAAATACACATTTCATTAAACAAATATATACTTAATAAAAATTCAAAATTTGTGGGCATCAGAAGTGACCGTCTGAAATGAAACCAAACACTGCAGCTGCAGTGCTCCTAGATGTAGGGTTCAGCCCACCCAATTGGGCCCAAAAATGATCAATCATGGGCTGACCACCCTTATCAAAGAATGGACTCAAAAGTATATACGTAAGCTCCGCGGCTCATTGCAGCCCGTTTTGCATCCAGCCACCACCAGTCGTTTTGCATTTTCTATGGAAAATCATATACTTTATCATTTGAAGTGCATGCTATTATAAGAAATGATGTATATACTAAAATACATTAGTGTATTTTTTTTCATGGTGAAAAAATGAAATTTTTTTTAGTCATATACTATGTTAGAAACCTATACGCTATGATAAAGCAGATATACGTACGGGCTGTAAAACGGGCTGCGACGGGATGCATGTATCAGCGCTCTTATCAAAGACTCATCAAAGAATGGGCCTTGAATCACCCGGCCCAAACCAGTATAGGTAGAGTTGAAGCTCCGCCGCCCTCTCCTGTCTCTAGCCAGCAGCCACCACCAGTCCACCAGCCCATTTTTTTAAAAAGGAAAGTGTTAGATCCAGTCATTTTTACAATTTAAAATTTAGATCTTACGTATTTTCATTTTTTTATAAAATAGTAAACATCATCTTCTAGATGAGGTATATGCTATCATAAAAAAAGATATATACATTGTTTATGCTTTTAACGAGATATATATGATTGTATTTTAGATTGTACAAAAAACTCAGTGTAATAACACTTTTTTTTTAATTATTCACTCAAAATTATTTGAAATTACATCACCCTTTTACCAAATGGTTTTATCTATTTCTTTAGACAACAATTTCATAAAATCACTTTTACTATCCCAACATGTTCCGAATTTTTCATTTCAAAATACATGTGCTGAATTTTTTCGAAGGTATATACGTCCTTCAAATAATATCTTATATAAGTACAAAATAAAAATGTTTATAGTAAAGGAAAATACCCATAAAAATCACTTGGTGGACGATCCAAATAAGTTCTTTTTTAATATTTTATCCAAAAAAGTCTTATTTCATAATTATGCCATATAAAATGAGTTTGCTGCCCTTATCACTTCTAAGATATTCACACATTGAACATTGAAATATAATTATCATAACTATACTTGTGTGTGTGTGTGTGTTCACACATTATGCCTTTTCATTTGTTATTTGGGGAATCACAGCCGTAGATTTGGTGTGTTTTTGAACAACCGGGCTGTGTAGATATATATAACAATATTTATAAATTTATTGATTATTATTCTATAAAAAATATTATATTTTAGATTGTAAATAGATGACTATGAATATAAACTCTGAAAGTAGAATATGTAATAATTTATCAACTTTCTTCATCTATTATTGTGCAAACTATAATAAATTTTTGATATATTAATTAATAAAAACTATATATTTTTGAATTATGAAACACCTTAAAATGGATCAAGAGATAACAATTAGATATGATGAGGGTAATTAGGTCATTTTAGGTGATAAAATGGTGAAAGACAAATTTTTAGATAAAGTTTTAAACAGGGGCTGATTTGGTGTACTTTGATTCTTTAAGAAATCCTTTTTTGGTAATTTTCCTATAATGAATAATATATATAATATAATATTTGGAAATTATGATGTGTACAGGGAGGAGGACACCAATGACAATGACCATACAAGATGGGAACTTGTTAGCAAACAACCATGAAATGTAGAACCATCTGCTCATGGAGGCTCCCCATGTGTCTGTCCTAAAATAGGGGAATGCAGTTGTGCTAGGCACAAGAGTGTCATTTGCTGATTCATATTATTATAATTATTGTTATTATTATATATTTTGGTTGGTTGATTATTCCCTATGAGACCATACAAAAGAAAAGTGTGAAAAAATGCTTGTATTGCAGTTTAGAAAAAAGAGCAGCTAGCTAGGATTTGTCTTGATCCACAATTCCATTGTTAGGTAGGGGTGGTGGGTGGACAAGATTAGGATATGTTTGTATTTATTGGATTCATTGGACTAAGATTGCTGACTTTATTAGCTAATATAAAATTTTTGTTTGTGGTGAGTGTAGGATTGCAACTAGAATTGTTACAATGCATTGAATATCAATTTGAGCAGGAGAAGACCAACTCAAATCCAATTTGAGAGATGATTCTCAAATTTGAGGAGATCAGCCCTAACCCAACTTAACAAATGGTGTAACTTTGGTGTGTTGAGTTTGGGTTGCTTGATTTTTCACGGGTGAAGATAATAGAAGTAAAAATAAATAATGGCTTATGATAAATTTTCAAAAAATAAAGTGAGCAACACTCCACCACTCATATATCTAGCAATAATTTATCTCCTCCCCCCCATTCCCCCATACAATTCAGAAAAAGAAATATGTGGATGATGGAGGTGGAGATATGGATGACGGTGGCATTTTTTAAGGTGGTGGGGATGCTGTTATGGTTAGTGGGAGTAAAAAATAATTTGGACAATTCAAATTTTATCTGACATGTTGGATTTACCACCCACCCCTCCATGTTTGGATTAGGTCTAGATAACACCATATGTCAACATATGGTGTTAAGGTGCTTTCAATTTATTAAAGTGTTGGATTATATGTCTGGTTTGTTCCAATTCAAGTTAAGATTAAACCTGCAGATAAGTAAAGCCGGCCCTAATCTGACCCCTTAATTAGGCTGATTATCTTTCATAAACTTCCTATAGTCTCTAATACCCTTTGCAATGTGAAACACAGCATATGTTGACATATGGACTGCCTTTTTAATGCATGAAATTCTGCCAGATTTGTGTGTAACCGCATGTGAAGCTCGTTGAAGGCACATGCATGTTAAGGTTTCAAGGGTCCAAGAGAGATTCCATGGAGTTACATAATGGAAGGTGACACAAATTATCAAAACAGTTAATTTTATAAAATATGTAGGCCATCTTTTCATCAAAGTTTAACTTTCTCTATTTATTTATTTTTTATGAAAAACTTTTATTTTCGTTGAACCTCAACAACTCGCGCATTCTAATCTATATATCAGTTTCTTATGGGTGAATGTGATATTGAATAGTAACACTTATCAGACCAAGGAGATATACAAGGTGCATATGAAATCCTTTTATTGAAATATTCATCATAATTAATGTTTTATTAATTAGTTGTGTGGTTACAAAAATAAAAACAATAGTTATGCAATTTATGTGTTACTCATATATATATAATGCCCTTTTACATAAAATCTAAATTATCAATTGATGATTTGCACTTTTTTTAATCGAACTTTATAAGTGTAACAAACATAAAAGTTGGAGTGCCAGAGAATCTCTCTAAAAAATATTATGTTTAATGAATGAAATAAAGGATGGCAGTTAAATTTGGACTTAAATTTAATATATTTATTAAAGTTATTGCTTTTACATAGAAAAGGAGAGAAATTTATTTAAAATGTTTAAGACCTGTGACAAGAACAATGAATAAAACAAAGAAAAATACCAACAGTCATTTTATTAGTATGAATATTAGAATATGCTTTAGTTCTTCCTTTTCTTTATTGGTTTAATTCTTCTTCTATAAGAATATACTTATTTAATAAATTATATATATCCTTATAAAAAAAATGTATATAATCGACTGAATTGACTAAATATGATCTTGCATTTTTTCTCTAATCAAATATATATATATATATATATATATATATATAGTCGCGATTACGTGCGGTATGCGGTCGGTGCGGTTTACGACGTGGGCCGTCCGATCGCGGGTCCATCGCATCCAACGGTCGACGTGAATCGCACCCGACCGTCCGATGCGATGGACCCGTGATCGACGGCCCGTGATCGCGCACCGCACCGACCGTAAACCGCACCTAATCGGCTCCCTATATATATATATATATATATATATATATATATATATATATATATATATATATATATATATATATATATATAGGGAAGTGATTCGGTGCGGGAATGCGGTCGTGCGGGAGGCGATCACGGGCCGTTGATCACGGGTCCATCGCATCGGACGGTCGGGGGCGATTCATATCGACCGTTGGATGCGATGGACCCGCGATCGAATGATCGACGTCGTTTCCCGCACGACCGCATTCCCGCACTGAATCACTCGACTATATATATATATATATATATATATATATACACACACGACTGAT